>JAPMOB010223020.1:0-26596 GCA_029875015.1 Lepomis gibbosus | reverse complement strand
TATGCTATGTTAAGTCTTCATCAGTCTCCGAAACTTCTTCACACCTGAACCTGGCTCACAACAATAATTTCCTAACACAAGAAATCACTTAGGTCAACCTGATTTAACCGATTTAGATCATAAATCAGTGTGCTGATTGACAGTGTGCAGTGTGTACCTTTTATTTACATTTAAAAGTTATTTACGTTTTACAGTCTCATTTTGGTATTATAACAATCAAATATACAAATATATGTATTTTAATTGTTTCTGAATTAATGAGCCAGTGTGCGTCATTACTTATCAGGACGTATTTTATCATCTATGAGGAAAGACAACACCCTGACTGACCATGGGAGCATTCAGTCATTCACGTTACATTCCTTTTTTAAACTTTGGTATCTGTTTACTGGAATTGCTTTGGCAGTGTTGTATAACAATCCCTCCCATGTATATATTTATTGCCCGGTCAGGAGTAGCAGTGTTGTGTTCAATACTGTTAGTCATAAACCAAAGTCTATTTGGATTAGATCTTAGGAGCACATTTCTAGCATGTCTGTCATATACCCAGATAGAGGAGTATATGAATAAATAAACTGCATGTGGTTTATTAGCATTTACCTGTGTTCCTATATTCTGTTCAGCTAACTTATCATTGTAAGGCTTATCATCGTAAACATGACCTTCATATATCATAAGGTAATAAAGAAAGCCTACTATTCATCAATTTGACCTATTCTTATACTTTTTGTGACATTTGACACATTACAGGTCAATTCAACAAATTACCTATTATAAAGATCTACATTTTCAGTAGGTCTTTAATATTTTGTTAATTTCAAAAGAGCAATTCGAATGATATTCCCACCACCCTCAGCTGTGCTTTGTGTTAAGTGGTATTAGCACATCGTGAGATGCTAGATGCTGAACATGGTAAGCACTGTACCTGTACCTACATTGCCATTGTGAGAATGTTGGCATTCTAAAGTTAACATTTAGCTCAAAGCACCACCGTTTTTAAAGTATGTGTATACCTACTAAAAAGGCACTTATCTTTCTAAAGTTGCCTACAAGAGCTGAAAATTTACTGTAAGTAGCAAGTACCTTTATGGTATATCATTTGTTTTACAGCAGAAATAATCACTTTTGTGGTATCAAAACCCTGTTCAACTAAATAACAACCATTTTGTTTGGAACACATGCAACATTTACTGTAGGCCCTTTTCAGGCTGTGCTTTTGTTTTGAGACAAATGTCTGATCATGAACATACAAGTGAAGATAATCCTTTGTGTGATCCCTTTTAATTAGGAGGGCAGGCCGAAAGGGAGTCTTATTGGGAAGAGCTCATTAGTGAGGTATATGGGTCTGTTCTTTCTGAAAAACACCTCGGTCCACTGATTGGTTCTGATGAGACACATTTTAGAAAGGCCCCTGGTCACATTGTGTTTTCTTAATGGAAGCAAAGAGACTGCTGTTGTTGCCATGACAACAGAGGCACCCATTCAAACAAAAGAGCAATCCGAATGCTCACGGGATCTGGTATGGACACTGGTGACCCAGGATGGCATGATGCCACGTATTTCTGGTAATAGAGCTGGCCAGCCAATGATGTGGAGAGGAGTTTGCCTGGCCCTGTCTCTCAATACTACCCAGGCTTCCATAATGTACCCAAGTGTGAGAGCAAACAACAGGTGGATATTTTGAGCTTGGCAGAGTTGATACATATGCGTTTTTTTAACAAACATACACAGGGAGGAGGTTTAGTGCTGTGTTATCGGCTGTGCGTTTCTTGCATGTGTTAATCATTTATATTTACAACTATGAGGAGATAATCACTAGGAGGAACAGCCAAAGGTCTCATCTAGACAGTTAAGGAGAAGCTCCTCTGTGAATGTCGTCCGGTAAGACTGCTGTATTTTAAGTTAGATTTACATTTTTAAAAAGTAATCGTGATCTTTTTAGTTATATGGCATGGTGACTTTAATTGTTTTCTCATCATAGTATGTGTGCTTAAATGTGCTGATATTAAATAAATAGGAAATATGTGCTGATGTTTTCAATCTGATATAGTCAAAATATCTTGCATTATGCTGTTTAAATGTAGGATTATTTATGGCTTATACTCGTCTTTTGATAGATACAAATTAAAATTAAACAATTCTCAGAAGCAGGGAGATACCAAAGTGATGAATGCTCTGAAACAGTTCTCATATTTATTGTGAGTTGATAATTGGTCATCAAAACCAATCAGTTGTTATTTTGTTTTTCTTTTGTCTTTACACCAAGTAGAAAGTTTAAGATTAATCATCATTCTTAATCATTCATACAAAGATTCATCAACGTAAGTGTGGGGTTCCTTAAATGCTTAAAGGGAAGTTCTACAGACTGATTTATGAAAGTAAAAATGCAGTCTCCGTCTTCTTTTACCCGTCTACCTCTTCTTTACCTCTTAATAATATCAATGTGGAAATCACAGGGCAGAACGCTGGTGCTGCTCTGCTCTCTCCATAATGAAACTTTCCAACATGTTATGGCACTTTGCTCAGTGATGTCACAGCAGGTGACATCACCTGCTATAATGTTTCTTATTTGGGTGCGGTCACATGCAATATGCTGTTAAATTTAAAGCCATAAAAATAATGACATGAGAATTTTTTGCCATCTGTGATTCCCTCCTTGTAACGTCAAGTAATTATGTTCAGCTGCTAAACTGAATACATATGGTTACATCGTAAATGTTAGTAATTAGTAGGAAAAATTAGTAGAAAAAATGTAGTTGCCAGCTAATTTTTATGTTGATTGACTACAGTAATTGACTAATTGTATTAGCTCGACTTATTAGATTCTTCTTTCTTTTCATTTACAGACATGGAGGAGAAAACAGGAAGTTTGTTGTTGTTGTGCCTGTTTTGCCTTATCAGCCTAACCAATGGTGAGTGTTCAGTTAATTTGATTGTGATTTTGTCATTATGTCTTTCTATCACTACGTAACATTTTACTTAATAATATGCTGCATGTTTTACTGTGTTTTACAGCAAATACCAGTCCTATAATCATCAATGTTATTGAAACTGTATGTGAAGACACCCCCATAGGTATATACAGATGTGTGTGTGTGTATGTGTGTGTGAAATATTGTAAACTGTTTTTATTTAACTTGTGATATTATACCTCAACAACTGATGAAAAAATGTATAAATGCTCCACTGGTGTTGTCTTCATAGGTGCTGTTGCATTTACGATAAATGCAACAGATGCAGAAAATGACCCACTGACTTATTCACTCAGTGGGCCAAATGCTGCCTACTTCAAAGTTGACAGAAACACTGGGAGTGTATCAGTCGCTAAGGAACTAGACAGAGAGGTATGGTGTGGTAGGAGACCCTTCGGTTCTGAACAGTTTCATTTTGATTCTGTGTGTATGTGTTTTATCAATTTATCTATTCTTTATTTTATTTTCATTCTAGGGGGGTGGTGATGTAATGATGGTTGGAGTTGCTGTCTCTGATGGTCTCAATGATGTAAGTGACATTTCAGTCAATATCCATTTCATATCCTTTTGCTTATAATATTCATACAGCACATCATGCAATGTCTTTCAGGTAAAAAGAGAGGTAACCATACTATTAACAGATGCCAATGACAACAGACCCATATTTCAGGAGTCTTCATATGATGTTGACATCCCAGAGGTAAGTCAAACATATACAAATTAATCACTCTCTTAACTTATTTGTTTATCAGTTTGTATACTTGAGGAAGTTATGTTTGTATATAATGCAGTGATTGTCAAACTTTTTCTGTCACTTCACCTTTTAGAATCCAAATAAAGTTCAAGCTCCCTGGCTCCCGCAAAAGTGGATTTTATTTTAATCAATCATTAACAACACGGGAATAAAACAAAAATATTCAAGTTAACAAAATAGCTATGCCCATCCCCCAGTTTGAGAACTGTGTACTCCAAGCCACTGTGAGAGAAAAGCATCAAATTGCCAAGCCATCACAAAATTAGCTTGTGTGTTTAATTTCCTGTTTTTTTATTCACTTTGTTTTTATACCCATCCACATCATCAGAATACCGTTGTAGGTGCATCTCTGTTTCGGGTGCAAGCCAACGATTTAGACACTGGAAATGCCGGTGTTATTCACTACAGCATTGATGAAGTAAGCTTTCTTAGTAAATCATGTAACTGATCAATATTATATTCTGATCTTCCATAAATGTTATTGATGCATCATTTACACTGTATTTTCTAGGTTTCTCCAAATGAAGGATTCAGTCTGTTCAGCATTGTAAGCATAACTGGTGAAGTCAGACTTAATGGACGCCTGAATTATACTGAATTGAGCACTTTCTACCGGTTGAAGATTAACGCAACTGTAAGTATTATTCTTCTAGATGAGTTTGGGTTTTATAGATTTGCCATTAATAACACTGAAAATGGGGAAAAAAAAGTGATTAGGGAAAACTGGAACTTATGGCAATGCATTACTTGAAACTTAAAGATGTGTTAATCATCATTGCAAACAGTCCTGAAAATAATCTCAAGGGTCCAGTAGTTTGAGATTTTTGGAAATGCGTCTATTTGTTTTCTTGCCTAGATCAATGCTACTCTCATCTGTCTGTGTGCTAAATATGAAGCAACATCGAGCACCCTATTAGCTTTACCTAACATAATAACTAGAAACAGAGGCAAAGCAGATTACTGCTCCAGTATATAACCCCCATAAAACCACAATGGGTACCAGTAGTTTTTTGATGTTTGTATTAATTAAACAAATGAGATAGTGTGTGAGTGAGCTTTAGCTTTCTACTGTTAGGCAGAGTTTTTTACCTTTGGACAGAGCCAGGCTAGTGGTTCCCCTTTGCCTCCAGTCTTCATGCTAAGCTAAGATAACTGTTTCCTTGCTCTAGCATCATAATAAACAGACGGATATGCCAAATAACATTTTATATTTATATTATATTATATCTTAATTTATCACGTAATACTCAATTATCAAACCACTAAATGTGTAGATAGATTTTGCCGATTACTTTAAAATGTTTGATTCTTAATTATCACTTCACTAGTCGATAGTTATTACTGTGGTAAACAAAGTTCTCTGGTACAAATGACATATGATTTTTTAATTTCAATGTCCTTGTGTGTCCCTTAACAGGATGGTGGAGGTAAATGTCATTATGATGAAAGCAACTTCTTCTCAAGCGTTGTTTTTTCCTTCATTACGGTTGTTGATGTCCCAGACCTTGACCCACTGTTCATTGGTCTTCCCTATGTTGGGAGGGTTGAAGAGAATTCTCCTTCAGTGAGTGCTGATAGATTTTATTCAAAGTGCAGCATTGGACAATTTATATGTATGTATAACATACATATGTATGTATATATGCGTAAACATATATGTGTATGTATAACATATACATAACACACACATATATATATATGTGCGTGTATGTATGTGTTGCACAATTTTCCAGGTATGTTATGTCCATTTTGCTTGACAAAGCTGCTGCAATCATGGTGTGATGTGACACAAATCTACAGGCAGTTAAAAAGCTTTTTCTTTGCCAGGGCACATCTGTGCTTAAAGTGACTGCCATAGACCAGGACACAGGAGTCAATGATGCTGTCATCTATAGCATTGAAAGTGAGCCTCATCAATTCAATTTAAAACCTTAGAACAAATTGTTGTTTGCACTGAGTAAGAAAGCATGTAATTGTTTTTTCCCCCTCTTTGTTCCTCAGATTCCACAGCAGATAGCCTGTTTCAAATCTCACAAAATGATGGCATCATATCTGTAATGTCAGCAATTGACAGAGAAGATGTTGGTGACATTGTTACTCTGACTGTAAAGGTAAATTAGTCAAGTTTTTTTCTCTTTTTCCATCACTTTAGTTTAAGATAAGATCAGGCTTTATTTGTCTCACAGGTGAGAAATTTCAACATTACAGCAACAAGAGGATAGCATGGAATAAAGTAAAGAAATAAGTGACATTAAACATTATACTACCAATATCAAAAATAAAAATGAATAAATTATACAATACTAAAATTAAAAAGAAACCATATTTTTTACAACTATAAAACAAATAACCAAAAATAAAACAGTGACTTTACTGTAAAACAGATAAAAACAAACTCCAATATTAAACAATTCAAAGTGACATTGTGCATAGATTTTCCCTCAGTCTCTCAGTTGTGGTTACTGCTTACGCTTAACAGTGTTCAACAATTTAGTTTAACACTTATGTACCACTGTTGAAGACAACACTGTTAAAAACACCTGCCACAACTCTCTGCTAATTGCTTAGTAACCTCATGGTGCTGACGGGACAAAATAAGTTACGGCGTCTGCCGCAAAAAAATTGTTCCATAACATAACTCCTTGTAAAAAGAGTGTTTTTTTACATTTCTAGTTGTGTATGACTGTTGAGCTGTTCCTGTAGGATGTTAATAATCAGTTTTGCCAAACCTTCATTGTTCTTTGAGCCCATTCTGTTAAGGTACATAGGCACAAATGATTGGATTACAACTAGGCATGATGTTTGTTTTTTAACCTAACTTGTAATAGTAAATCTTTTTTCAGTCCCTTTTCCTCAACAAAATGAATATCTTAATAGAAAAATGAAGTGCTAATTCATTTGTGATTCAGATGAATTAAATCAAACATTTATTGACAATATATTGAACATTTGTTATATTGTTAGAGGAAAATTATTTTGCGATAATTGTTATTGTTTTATTGCCCAGCCCTATGTGTAGTGCATAGATGAAAATTTCTCACACATTTTAGACTAACTATAAACTCAACTTTGATTCGAGAAAAATTACACCAAGTCTCGAGTTTTGAGGACCTTATTTAATGGAAAACATTTATTTTGGCAAAAGTATAGACAACCAAATTATGATATTTTTTTTCTATTTTAGGCAACAGAGTCAAAGAAAAACATCCACGGCATCTATGCCAGCACCACAGCAAATGTACAGATCAACATCATCGACATCAATGACAACAAGCCAGAGTTTTACAAATGTGCAGACGAGCTCTCCTGTGTGAAGGCGACTCACTTCACGGGAGAGGTCTTTGAGCACTCGCTGGGGACCGTTCCCATCAACATGACGGTCAAAGATCTGGATAAGGTACAGGAAAAAAAGAGGAGGAGAGGGGACAGTCTTCAACTAATAGATAGATAGATAGATAGATAGATAGATAGATAGATAGATAGATAGATAGATAGATAGATAGATAGATAGATAGATAGATAATTTTATTCTTAAGTGTCCAGTTCCAAGTAACATTAAAGATAAAACATGAACCATGTTTCTTGGCTTTTCACAGATTTCCACTACTGTACTAACCCTGAATGGAGCTGACAAGGATGTGTTTTCTGTGGAACCCCAATCTACCATGTCGGACAGCATTGTTCAGCTTCTGGTCAAGCAGCCCCAAGCCCTGGATTATGAATTAAAAAAGGAAATGGTTCTTGAAGTAAGAAAAGTGTCATGGCCATGAGTCCCAGGCCACGAGTCTGTGATAATAATATTAGTGACATCTTTTATCTTTTGGTTGTCAAAGATTTTTAACGGCACTTAAGTGTCTAAAGTGTTTCCTGTGCTTGTGTTTTGGTGCAGGTTATTGCCACAGATCAAAAAGAACGCACCTTCCAGTCCACTGCTACAGTTACAATTAAGATCAAGGACATCAATGACAACAGCCCTGTGTTTCCAAAGGACACCTATAAGCTGAAGGTTCCTGAGCACTCTCCTGCTGGGACAGAAGTGGCAGTCATTACTGTAAGTCCTTTATTATCTGGATTCGTATTCAGTTTGAGCTTTCTTGTATGAAATTCTTGAATCAGAGGAGTTATCTTTTCTTCCCAGGCGAAGGATCCTGACACAATGGATCAAGGCAACCTCACCTACAGACTTCTTCCAGACAGCATGTATGTCTACTCTTGAACCAGTTATTTTGGTTATGTGAACACATCTGCTGTCTACCTTTTGCTGTCATGCTATCTGAGACGACACAGCTGAACAGTCTTTATCTGTGTTTCAGACTACCATATTTTGACGTGGAGCCACATACGGGCAAAATTTATGTGAAAAATGAAACTCTGGTGGATCGCGAAGTCAGATCTCTGTTTTCAGCAACTCTGCAGGCCAGAGACACGGACGAAAAGCCCGGCACCACAGTACTGGAGATTACTCTGACTGACATAAACGACCAGCCTCCAGTAATGAACAGGGACTCTTACCAGGAGTTTGTTAATGAGGGTGGACAGCTTGAAGTTAAGATAGAGGTACTGTGAGAGAGCAATATGACAACAGCAAATTTTTCCATCTAATATGTGTTGATGCTGTATTTAAAAGGATTTTTTATTTCTGTATGAGAAAATAGTTATAGCACCTTAATTCAACAGGTTTTGTGTTAATGAAAAATTAAAACACTTTGTGTCTTAACTTGGGTAAATAGAAACAGTATAAGTTGCAGAAAGCAATTTGAAAGTCAAAACTGTGGACTAAGTTTTGTTATTCTAGGGATTGAAGGTGTAAACACCTTTGTCCACATAGTTTTGTTTTCTTGTAGTCTGAGGGTTTTTCATGTTTGGGCTAAAGGCACCTAGTTCCAATTAAGAGAGGCTCAAGAGTTCACCACTGACTTAGCACTTCAAGAACATTGTCAAACTGGATGGTTTAAAAATAAAGACAAAAATTCAAAATCTTGGAAGCAGAAACATAGATGTTATATTCTCTTACATATCCCATGCATTTGTCTTTCTTGTCAGAGCTTGGTACTTACACTACCCACAATGGAACTCAATCGCCAACAGTGTGGTCAAAGATTCAGTTGTGTTTCGATAGTAGCATCTCTAGCCTCAAGCAGAGAGAGGAGTGGGCTAAACAGATCTGTTTCATTTTCAAACTTGTAGTCTTCTGCCCCAACCGATGTGGACTCCAGTGACATCATTTGAGGCAATTCATCAGATTTTGCACACTTTGGAGCCGCAAAAGTTTTTGCATAGCCGTTCTTCCAAAATTGTGGCAACTGTTTGGGGAGGACCCTCTCCTGCTTCAACATGACAATTCACAAATCCAGGTCCATATAGAAATAACTTTTCCAGTATGGTGTGGAAGAAACGGATTAGCTTGCACAGATCTCTGACCTCACACCCATTGGGATAAACTGAAGCACTATTCTCGAGCCACGCTTTATCACCCATCATCATTGGTCGACCTCACTAACGCTCCTATGGCAGACTGGGAGCAAATCCCTACAGCCAGGCTCCAGCCTTCCCAGAAGAGTGGAAGCTGTTATTGTAGCATATTAATGTCCAACAATCACAAATGGGTGTCCACATGCTTGACAGTTTCTTCTACTGTTTGTCATTTTGACAGGCTACTGATGCAGATGACTCTGGTACAGAAAACAGCCAGATAGTGTTTGGAATCGTACCAAGCAGGTACAGTAATAACTTCACCATTGACCCCGACACCGGCGTGTTAACAAACAAGGGTGAGCTTGATCGTGAGGCCATAGACCCAAAGCTGAATGGGAGGATCGAGCTCAATGTAACAGCAACTGACAATGGTACTCCCCCATTGTCCAGCATGGTCACAGTCATCATCAATGTAGAGGTAACTCTTCTGCAGTTTTTAGCAAATGACTGGTGCTGTGTTCCTACTGATGCTGCCACTCCTGATGAGGATGATGCCAATCATTGTTTTTTTTTTATGCATCCTAGGACATCAATGACAACTCACCACAATTTGAAGCCTCCTTTTACGAATTCACTGTTAAAGAAGGAGAAAAAGGTCAGTATTTATTTTTACAAAGTCTTCATAAATGTGTGGCTGGATTTTAACTTTATTCTCCCATCCAATCAGGTGCATTTGTGGGTTCTGTTTATGCTGAGGATTTGGACCAAACGAGCACACATAACCGCATTTCTTTCAGCATCATTAATGGAAGCTTTGGCAGCTTTATGATTCGCACCTTTGCAGAGGAGCGGGGTTACAGGGGAAATATCAATGTGGACCAAGACATTGAGCTGGACTATGAGAGCATTCACCAGCAATTCAGACTGCTGGTAGAGGCAGCGGATCTGGAACAGAAGAAAGCTGAAGTGATGGTGGAAGTGAAGGTATCAGACGTGAACGATGAGAGGCCCGAGTTCAAGCCGACCGAGCCCGTGACCGTGAAGGAGAACACCAGCATCATTGGGGCTGTTGGAAAATTTACAGGGTATGACAAAGATGGAAACCACTCACTGGTCTATGAGGAGGAATCCATTAATTGCAGATGTAACGGCTCTCTGACACCATGCAGTAACTTTATATTGGATTCAACGGGGGAAGTCAGACTTAATCTGAGCAACCTGGTGGATTATGAACAATGTGACCAGGTGGTGATAGAGGCTCAGGTGGTGGATGAGTACACCGAGAAAGGAGAAAAAAACAGTGTCACAAAAGGTCAGTACTGGTTTGAGATAATAAACAGATAATAAATGCAAAATAAGAGCACCGAATAAAATCAGTAAAAGCAAGAAATACAGACCTATAAACACATCTCACATTACTTGACTTAATTGTCTTTGAATTATTTCAGGACAAATGGTGATCAACATTGAAGACATCAATGACAATGCTCCAGAATTCATTTTCTCCAATTCTGTATTTGGTGAGTTTAAATTTGAGATTGTTTCACTCTAAGTATATTTTACCTAAAGCAGCATGTTTGTTTTTTTGGCTTGTGACCCTTTGAACTGAAGCCTGCCTACTCATGATCCATCGCCACTGCTCAAATACAGTATGTCTTTGGTTTATGACCAGGTCAACCAAAGACTGTTTTTTTCCCCCACAAATAAACACATTTAAAACAACCAAATCTTATTAACATAAGATGATAAATTAAGAACACAAGAACATAACACAAAATGCCCCAGCTGAGAGGCAGCAAGACAAGCAGTCCCAAATCAAAAAGCCTCCCTTCTGACGCTTGCACAGGAGCTTTTAAATGGTTACGCAATCAGCTGGAGCACTCCTGGAGCAAAACTAGAGGACAGAAGAAAACATGGACACAGCACAGACATACAGCCGTAACACTAAAGAAATAGATATCATTTAGATGTTTTTTTCCGTTGCCTTCTGTCCTGTAAGTTGTCTGGTGACCCCTCACATCTATCTTGTGACCCGTTGCAAGGGTCCTGACCCCAAGTTTGGAAACCACTGATCTAAAGAGACATTGTCCTACTCAATTTTAAGTTATGTGTTAGGGTCAGCTTATATAATGACACATAACACAGAAGTTGTGGACCCAGACGCAGACAGAGCAGGTATAGTTAGTGTTCTTTAAAACAAAGGGTGAAGCTTACAGTGGAGGTGAGTCCAAAAGCAAAGCAAAGTTAATCCAGAGACAAAAGGTGATTATCCATAAAACTAATGACAGGAGAAAATCCAAAAGACACTGGGGATCACAAGGAAAGGTGCTGAGACACAAGACATCAACTGAGATGTTGTGGTAGAAAATAAGCTGGCGCTGAGTGAAGGACAGACACCGACTAAATACACCAGAGGGGTGGAGAGGAGTGGTGAAACATATTAGACAAGCAGGGATCGCACAGACAGGAAGCTAAACAAGACACCAGGGGCCTGTACCACGAAGCAGTATTTGAGCTTATCAAGGTAACATCTGGGTTAACTCTGGGTTTTCAGTAGGCTACCAGGACTGTGGTGTACTTTGCCATGGTAAGTTAATGCTGAATGTTCCAGATAGGAGATCAACTCAGCACCTACTGACCCATCAGCTCTCTTGGAAAATGACATCACCATCTGTAGGACATCCCACAGACTGTGTGATAGGCCGAATTATGTGTGCTGTGGTGATGAGGGAAACGCTTGTCTATAGCAATATAATCTTACAGAGACTACCATAGGCCTACAGGCTTTTACAGTAAGCCTACTAACTGCTTTGAAATTTGTTTAGGCCTAATATTTTGTATTTGTTCCCAGTCATTTCACACAGCCTGTCGCAGCCATTAAAATAAATGGGTTTCATATTTCTTATGTGAGGCTGAATATTATGAACAGTTTGGTAGGGACATAAAAATACTCAGTTTTCATATGAACGTATCCAATGGAGGCTGAGGACAAGGACAACTGGACTTGGTTGAAGATACTAGAAAGACATTTCATCCCTCATCCAAGAGACTTCTTCAGTTCTGACTGACTACTTCAGAGGAACAACACTGAGCAGCTGGTACAGGTATGTCGATGACACTTGGGTCAAGATTAAAACCCAAGAAGTGCAAGCCTTCACAGAACACATCAAGTCTGTGGACAGTACCATCAAGTTCACACGAGAAGATGTCCACAAAACAGTTTGGCTTTCCTGGACACATTGAAGAGGACAGGAGTCTGCAAAGTTACGTGTACAGGAAACCAACACACACGGATCAATACTTACTTTTTGATTCCCACCATCCACTGGAACACAAGCTAGGAGTCATCAGAACCTTGCAACACAGAGCAGACCGCACATCAACAAGTGCAAAAGCCAGAAAGAAGGAACAGAACCACCTGAAGGGGGCACTTACAGCCTGTGGATAACCTAAATGGACCTTTGTACAAACAGCCACAAAATCGCCACAAAAGACCAAGACTATGGGCTGGAATATCAGAGAAACTCAAACATCCCTGTGTTTTTTAATCCCAAGAACACACTAAGACAGATACTGGTCCACCCTAAAGACCACACACCCAAACACAAGAAAAGCAATCTAGTGTTGGGATCCAGTGCAGTGAAGAATACACTGAACTGTACATTAGGCAAACTAAACAACCACTACACAAACGCACAGCTCAACACAGAAGGGCTAACTCCTCAGGTCAAGACTCAGCAGTTTATTTACATCTAAAGGATGAAGGACACTCGTTTGAGGATCACCAGGTGCACATTTTAGACAGAGAAGATGGATGGTTTGAAAGAGGTGTCAGGGAAGTCATTTACACCCGGATTGAGAAGGGACTCTTTTATAAATGCACTCATGGCTGAACTGGGAAACCCTGGGTTGACTTACCGAGTTGATAGCCAGCTTCGTGGTACCATTTATCCCTACTGGGATTGTTAGGGTTAGTTAAGCCAGGTAACTAAAAGATATCCTGGGTATGTTGAACTCGCTTCATGGTAGGCCCCTGGGGAAGAATAGGAAATACAAAAAATATGAAACTCAAATACCAACACCCCAGAACTGTGACATTATTTGTTTTTTGAGCAAATGTTAAAATTGCAAATATAACTCATTTCATTATTTCAGTTTTGTCAACATTATTACATTTAATACTGATTTTCCTCCTTTGGATTTTAGTTGTGGTGTCAGAAAGTGCAAGTAAGGGGACATCTGTTGCAGCAGTCACTGTGAGTATGAATGAAAAACAAATAACGCATGGTTTGAGCTCCTTAATGAGACATGTGACAAGATACCTAGACATTGTTGCTTGTATCTCTTGATGCTCTCAGGCTACAGACCGTGACTCTGGAATAAATAGGCAGATTGACTTTAAAGTAACAGCAGTCCAATTTGAAGAGACCAACAGTCATATAAGTAACATGAGGATGCTGTTCGAGGCCGTCACCACTCAGCAAAAGGACATTTATGTTGGAATTATTCAGTGAGTACATCCATCAGTATCATCCTGCAAAATGAATACAAAGAGACACAAGACTGCCATACAGACACACAAAATGACTACAGTCTGTCTTTCAGCCTGGGTGTATCGGCTCTAGGAGGGATGGGGTGGGCTTATAGATGTCTGTGCCCGGGGGCTTGTTGTCTTGTAATTTGTTTATGGCTGCACTCATGATTTCCTCCACATTCCACAGAACTACAGAGGGGCTTGACATAACACTGAAAGGGAAGTACTTGGTAACAGTATCTGCAACCGACACTGGCGGCCTTTCCACAAACACTGTACTGGAGGTGAGTGACTGAAATCCTGCAGCTGGATTTTCATTCATGAACTTCAGTGAAACCTGTTTTTTTTGTTGTATTTTTTTGTTGTTGCAGATTTTCACAGTTGATGATTCCTATAAAGTTGAACTTGAATTTACATCTTCTCAAGCTGAGGTTGAAACAAACCTCAATGAAATCAGAAGGTATAATTCACAAAGCTATTCTGCGTTTTAATAAAGTTTGAATCTGATGACAGAGAATTAAAGCATTTTTGTATTTTTCATTTAGTCAACACTTTAGTTAACACTTGGTATTTTCTTGGATCTCTACATTTCCAGGGCGCTTACTGCTGCCACCAAGGCCGCTGTTGAAATCGTTGCCATCAGGTCGGACGGTCCTCAAGAATCCAGGCAAGTTCCTTTTCTCCTCACCTCTAAATGTAAAACCCCATCCATCAAAATAAATGATACAGTCTGTGAACACTGATACAGATTATGAATTATTGGCTGGTGTTGACAAGAACTCCAAAGTTATCTTCACTTACAGACACAGACTGTTGTCCACTAGGTGGCGCCAGTGTTCCTGTAAACAATCATACTGTTAAGAATGAATTATTTGCTGATAATTGTAGACAATAATTGCAGCATCTCAAAGGATTCAGAAGGATTTCAGATTTAAAACAACTCAAATAGTTAATTTAGGTTCATTGTTTTAAATGTGTGACTAAGTTGTATTCCTCTTGCAGGGCTCCAGGTAAAACTATCATAGTGGCATATTTTGTCTACTCCAACGGGACTGCTCTTACCTCTAATGAAGTGGAAAAGATGCTCTCTGATCCTGAACATTATCCTGTGCTGGGGCAGCTTGGCCTTGCGAACATTGTAAGTACGAGCAATTTTAGAACTGAACGTTTATTTTCTGAAAGGGTCTCCTCTCTGTCACACATACTTTCTTTAATTACATGATCAACTTAATTAAAGCAGTGTTACCTGAGAACACTAACAAGAAGATTAGTATTGTTATCACAATAATGATTATGCTTAATTTTTCTTCTGGAATATGTTTGGCTGAACTACTCAGAAGCAAAAGTGCAGCAGGGGAGCTAGATTTAGGCTTTGAAGCCCTAAACACTTAATTTCATCATTATTGTGATCTGTCATATTTTATTATTATTTTCAAAAAATATTTATATAAATTTAATGACAGAGGATTTTGTTGCAGAATAGTTTTTATGTTTAAAAAATAATCAAATTATTTTATTTTAGCACTGTATGTCTATTTATTTTTCTTGTATTTTAGTGTAATCCACAAATTATACAAATTAAATTATACATCAGTAGACCTGACAACGACAAGTTTAAATCAAGCCATATAGGTTCACAGACAACTAAATACTAAAGATAGATTTCTTACTTTTGTTTCAGGGGAAGGCTCCTGTGATTGAACAAGACACAGACCCTGTGCAGTACATCCTGCTGGGGATGGTGGGAGGCCTTGTTATCGTACTGGCCGTCCTCACCACCTCCCTATTGTGCACTCGCAGAAAGTAAGAAAGGGGATTAAAGGGGTTAAAGTTAGGTACAGAATTCGACAGGATAATTAACTTTTAACTGCACAGTTTATCCCATCAAAGCCACACCTCCCAACTTCCAAAGTACCACTGATTAAACACATCCAAGAGAGGTGCTGTTTCTGTTTACTAATCAACTCACTTCACACTACAGCTACAGGAGGAAGCTAAAGGCAGCTAAAGCCATGAACTCTGCATCCATGGTGACTTCTGACAACCAGAAAAGTGGTCCTGTGGTGCCTGGAACCAACAAGTACACCATGGAGGGGTGAGGAAACAACAGCATTAACGAGATAAATGATGAAATATAACATATCCCTGACTGCGCTTGTCCTCCTTTGTTTGTCATATTCGCCAACAGGGCTAATCCTGTTCTCAACCTCAACATCGACACAGCCATGGTCCTGGACTTGGATGAGGAGAGCTCAGACGTGGACAAAGTCAGGTAAAGAAAAGCTCTCCGTGACCTCCCCAGCCATCTGTTGTTAGCAGTCATTTGCTCGGTAAGCGCAGTTTGACAGGTTGGCGTCCCACAGTGACACACGACCTCTCTCTCCACTCTGTAGTAGGGCTGGTTAATAGGCTGGGATAGTTTCCAGGTGAACAGTTTGTCCCAGTGAGCTCACTACAGCATGGTGTGATGGAGACACATTTCGGCTCCCATTCTTGACATTTGACATTTATTTAAAATCAAAAACCTAAACACTGATTTGCGATGGTTAATTGTGCACATGCAGATTACTGTATATTTCAATCCCTTTGTTTTTCTTTTCCCATTAAAGCCTCAACTCCCTGGACTACAGTGATGACATGACTGAAAGGGATTCACAACCTATCATGGTGAGTGTACATTTTAAAGGTGCAATGTGTAAGAATTTAAGAGATCGGAGTTCAAAACATTAAAAAAATTAACTAACATTATCTACAGAATGTGAAGAAGTAACAGTTCTGCCGTCATGTCAAAGACGTCTGTGTATTGTGTTGCAGAGATTCTGAAGTTAGCATGCTAAACTGCTAGCCCAGACTCAGGTCTTGTAATACTGGCCTCATAGTGCTTTAAGCTCTGGAAGATGTACGGGCATGGAGTTTTGCTCCATTACACAAGCTCTTTTAGCTTATTTTGTCCACTATATGAACAAAATGAACTCACATGTCAAGAAATAAAAAATTCTTGCACCTACTCAACCGTAAAATACAACCGTACTCATTCTGAATTCAAGTTTCTCTCTTTGGCTGAACTAAACACACTTTATTCAAAAAAATGGTCAAAATAAACCGTTAATTCACCGAGTGTCTCCTGTCCCCGCTGTGTCTTTGTTGTTCCCGAAGTCAGAGTCCTGTCAGAGTTCTGTCTGACTCCTGTTCTGGTGCCCATTCCGGACTCTGCCAGCTTTAAGGACTGCTAAGGACAGAGTCCGGAAGGGGCACCAGCATTTATGACCACCAGCAATTCTTACACATTGTACCTTTCCTGTCCATTTTCATTTGTAATTAGAATATAGTCTCATTTCAAAGCTCATCTCCTCCTCATTAGCAGATGATCCAGGAAGAAGAAACTGGGCAACCAGAGTACATTGAGCCTCTGGGAGCAGCGCTGGCCCAGCGGGGTCAGGAGAAAGGCTCCAGAAATCCTCGGGTGGGTCTCAGTAACCCTGCGTTCAACACTACAGACCTGTGATGGAAATGGTGTGAAGGGAGAGACACTGACCGGAGGCTTACGGTGGACATTTGTTGCTTCTCTGTAATCACCAAAATGCTAGTTGAACATATTGATGGTTTATGGTTGGAAGTCCTCATGTCTTCAAATGGCCTTCTGTTCTGATTAATTGTAATGTATTAGTGATATTTTACACAACATTCATGGCACCTAAAGTGATGAATTTGCTTTTTTCAAACATTCAGTTCAAGGAAAAACAAGAAGTAAAACCAAAATGGGAGATCTCCAGGAAACACTAGAATGAGATCATGTTATTTAGTTTGTTTATTTACTTGAGAACTGTTTTGTTTGTCCAACAGTTAAAGGAATAGCTTGACATTTGGGGAAATATTCACTCAAAGATCGATACCACTCTCATATGTGTCCAACAAAGGTAAAGCTATGGCCAGGAAACCTTAGCTTAGCATTAGAATTAAAAACAGCTGGTCTGGCTGTGTTCAAAACTTGTTTGTTTATTCCATACAAAATATATAAAACTTTAGATAGACCCAGGCTTCATGTTTAGCCAATGAGAGTGGTTTAAACTAGGCAAGAAAGCAAACAGCTGTACTTCCCAAACTGTCAAACTCCTCCTTTAAAATATAAACCTTATGTAGCTAGTGAAAAATTGGACAACAGCAGTGGGAAAGCAAACAAAACAATTGTTTGTTGCACATGTGAATCACTTTATTTTTGTTCATATATTAAGCCACAGTTTAAAAACTGTTTGGTTTGCTTTGAAATAAACTGTATGATAAGGTATGTCAACACGCAATGCTAATTGTTTGAAAATCCAAAAAGAGAAAAGAGGATACAGAGAGGAGAATATTGCATAATGTCAGTGTTTGAATGAAATCCTTATTTATAACTGCACATCAGCCAAAAGGTTTACCCCATTGCATGTTTAATTTGTCAGTGTTTGCTTTGGGTTTGAGATACTTCTTGCTGAAATAAAACCTCATGCAGTGTGATTCTGTGACTTTGTACAAGCAGCAAATTAAAAAAAAAATGATTTCACTGTTTACTTACATCTAAATGAATGTATCACAAGTGCAATCTGTGAATAAAATTGATTTCTCCAAATGTGGATTTGATTCCACTTTTATGACATTAATGTATGAACACCAACATCACTGACACTAATAACTGCTGAGTTAAAACACATTTAAAATAGGTTTCATCACATACTTTACAACTGAATGACTGATCATGGCATTAAAATACAGTAAATAGCATTGACCAAAAATACCCTCATATCAGGTGTCATTGCTTCTCTCATATGATCATGATTGTGCTCGCCATCAGTACATTTTTATACTTTTCACAATACAAAGAAGTCAAAACGTGCCAAATTTAAAAGCAGAATATAAGACATACAAAAAGCCTAACGGTAGGGACTCCTCTCACGCACAGATCAAGGCGACATTTAGATCAATTTTAACTTCATTACTTTCGAAATACAATGACCTTCAGAGTGTAGTGACTGACCACGGGGTCATAAATCACACTCAGAAACTGTCACTGTGCTATAATCTCTCTCAGCTGAAACCGTGTTAAGCTTGTTAGCAACCAGGAGAATGGGAGGTTATCATGGCTTCATATTGTCATAAAAAAGCTGTTAAAATGAGTCAGCGGACAGCTGAATGGTCTGGGTGAAAAACATTAAAGAAGAAGCGCTAATGATGATATTGATATATCACCCTTATTTGTCCAAATATGGAAACATGGAACACCAAAAAAAACATCCAAAAAAATGTTGTTAAATTGTTAAAAAAAATTGTTAAATGCTTTTGTGCTTTTTTTGTCTTGTGCTTGGCTCTGATTTGCTTCTCACACTTTCAAGACAATGCCACGCTGAAGTAAACCAGTGAATGCATCACTGCCACGTATGTCAGATGTCATGTGATTTTCCAGCACGGTTTTTCTTGCTCCAACCAGCTGTTGTTTTTTTGTGTCACTCAGAGGTATGAGCTTTGGAGCAACAATGCGGCTGCTGCATGTTCTCCATCAGCAGACGGAATGGGTTTCTTCTGCGGCGGCTCACCTCCCCATCCCTCTTCCCTGCCCTACTCTTACAGGAACCCCCTTTGGTGGACTCTGTAGAGAGGGGCTTGGCCGAGGGGTTGAGTGGAGGAGGGGGAGGCATGGAGGGCTGCCTCTTTTTCACCTGTTTCTCCAGATGTTTCTGGATGGCTGAACCCAGCACAGTCACTTCCACCACAGCCCCATACACCTCCCATGTCATCCCCTTTTCATCCCAGCTCACCTCCTGCACCGGCTCCTCACCTTTCTCCTTACAATTTAATGCATCCTCTTCGGCTGCTTCCACCTTGTTCTCTTCGGTTTCTTTCTCCTCTTGAACTATTTCCTCTTTGTCCTCCATCACCTGCTCCTTTTTATCCTCTTCTTCCTCCACTATCTTCTCCTCAATGCTGATCTCCTTCCTGATCTCAGGAAAAGTGGTGGTGGTTGGCGTCCTCGGGGTCATGGGTGCTGTTGCGACAGAGCGGAACTCCACCTGCTGACCGACCTGCAGCTCAGCATCTTTAGTCTCTGCACCCACAGTTCCGCACCTCCCGACAGAGCTGGGGAAGTAGAAGGCGTGGTCCCCCTCAGGAGGTGTCATGGGGCTGGTAGCCGCAGACTGACACTGCACCACCTCCAGGCTCACCTGTGTGCGGATGTTGTGGCAGCCAAAGGGAGCTGGAGATTCAGGGACAGGAGGTTTTGTCACGGAAAGGTCTCTCAACTCTTCACATGCACCTTTGTTTTCTTTGACATCTGACTTTTCGCATTTCATGTCTGTTGTTACTTTGTCGCAGGCAGAAACAGAGGATTCTTCTGTTGTGTGTTGTGGGGGGTTTGTGTTTAAGGTGTCCTGCATATGATCAGCAGCAACCAATTCTGTGGAGATGTTTTCCTTTCCATCCTCACTCTTTACCTCACTGTTGTTTTCTCCTAGTTCCTCATACTCATCTATTTTGACCATCTCCGGCTCTGTGGGATAAAAAGATGACTCGACCAGCTCGTCCTCTTCCTCCCCATTGTTGCCATAGTGAGTCACCAGGATTGTAATATCTTGATCCATACTTCCCATCCTCTGCTGCTTATACTGCTGATTACTATCCTCCAGAGTTACTTGTGAATCTCTTAACCCAGCAGCAGTACAGCTAGCTGAACTCTCTTGAGATGCATTCGAGCTGAATCCTTCACTCAGCTCCTTTGATGTGGTAAATTTCAAAGCTCCAGTTATTTCTGACTCAGACTCTGCTGGACTTTTTGTCATGGCGACACTCCCTTGTTGCCCTTCACTCTTTTTCACATTCCCCTCCTGCGCTGTCTCCCTCCCGATAAGCTCTGGGAAAGCTGTGGTCGATGGCGTTTTTGGGGTCATAGGTGATGTGGCAACAGAGCAGAACTCCACCTGCTGACCCACCTGCAGCTCAGCGTCTTTGGTGTCGGTACCCACAGCTCCGCACCTCCCGAAAGAGCTGGGAAAGAAGAAGGAATGGCCTGCCTCGGGAGGCGTCATGGGACTGGTGGCTGCAGAGCGACACTGGACTACCTCCAGGCTGACCTGTGTGTGCATGTGGTTGTGACCAAAAGGAGCTGGGGTACGTGGATCGGAGGGGGCAGGAGTTGATGGCTCAGGTGCCAAGATATTCTCAATTTCAATTTTTCTTTCATGACCCATGTTTTTATCCTCCGACGTTCCCTCCTGAATTCCATGATCGCCATCGCCATCACTCAGGAATTTATTAGAGATTGTGATGTTATTCTGTGTAGCTGTTTTTGTGTTATCACCTTGAGGCTGTTCTGTCAGAGGGATGGTGTCAGTCAGTTCAGAGTCTTTAACTCCTATAGAGTCTGATTGGTTACTGTTGTCACAAAGCGATTCTGAAAGCACTTGATCTTTGGATATTGGATTCTTGTCTCTCTCTTCGGCATAGCTGGCATTCATGTGAAGTGTTGACTGATAGTCCCCATGAGTTGTAGACACTTGACTCGTGTTTATCTGAGCTCCCTCAGGCCCGGATCTGCCATCTGAGCTGCCTGGACACTCTCCATCTTCACTCTCTGTCTTCTCACAGGGCTTGTGGTCCTCTCTGAGACCTCTAATCTCGTCCTTAAGACTTCCCATTTTGTCTCTGGCTTAAATGAAGTACCTGCGGGGCATAACACAGCACTGACACACTGTGCAATTTGTAATCAATAAATTTAACAACAAGGCCCAGCATGAGTGGAGGATTAAAATGGTTTGTTTTTGTGATAAAAATATTCTGTTGTAAGATGTCGATGTCAAGTATCCGAGCACTGACATGCAACCAGGTTACATCATTGCTCCTATTTGATGGAAATTACTCACATGCTTACTTAGTATAACAGGACACTGCAATCTGGGATGTTTATTATTATTAAGCACGTGATTAAACTGCATTTTAAATTGCTTTGAATTTTACTGAATGATCACATCTCACATTTTACCTTTCTTCCCTAAAAATATATTCACATAGTTCATATTCCAGTTCTTTTTGAATCCATAATTGTATAAGACCGACGTCATGCACAGGAATCCAGTGCACTTGTCAATTTTTAACTATGAAAACAAACAGGCTGAAAAAAATAATAATAAAATAACAAGTAACAGACATACCTCAGCAGTCTAAGTCAGACTGAAGTCTCGCCATAACTCTCTCTCAAATTTGGGTCAAACATTGCAAATCTCACCGTTGATTGAGACCCGCATCTGTCCGTGTATCTCCCCTGTTGATTGATAGTGATTGCAGCGGCTACAGGTTTGTCTCTAGAAGAATCTATCTTAGGCAGTCCTCGCTCTTTAAGCTGCGGCTGTGTCTATTGAAAAGCTTCACATTTCCAGTTTCCCTGGAAACCACGATCGGGTTCTGGCAGTGTGTGGTAATGACAAAATCTATGTTCAGCTCTCTGATCATCAGTAAATCATTGTAATTAACTGCAGCTTCTCATAGCAACACTATGGCAAATGCATGCAGAGGGATGAACCTGTGAATTGTGGACATGGCTTTGCTGGAGACATTTTAGAAGAGTAGAAAGAAGAGAAGAGTTTGACCACGTTCAGTGTGAATAAATCAATGTCCAATCAAAAAAGATAAAAACAAGGCACTTCCTCTGAACCAAACTTTGTTGTGTGGAGGCAGATCACTGCATGCTCATTACAGGACCAGAAAAGTAATGCAAACCCAGGTGTTTTGTCTAAGAAATGTGTGAAATATTAGTAAAGGTGAGTGTTCTGCTACAGCAATGGAAGTACATGAGTGGGGGTATCAGCTGAAGGAGCCTGGAGGAAGCAGAGCTGCAACTCCCACACAAACAAACACCACCACGTCTTTTATACTCATTCCACCCACCCGTCCATTCTGTAGTGCCTCTGTAATTCTACTCTCCTCGAGTGATTCTAGAGGATATTATTAAATATACATAGCCTATATATTTCTCAAATTTTTGAGAATCTTCCCTGTCTTGGTTTTACTGTAGCAGCGGGCTGCATTTGGCCAGAACACTGTGTACTGACAGAAGTATTCTCACAGTTAATTCAAAGGCATCCACCAATCCCCGGACGCCACAGAGCACTGTTGCCTAGCAACCACTGTAGTGTGGAGGGAGGTGTGCTGCTGAGGGCCAAGGTAGACAAGCTCTGATCATATTCTCATCAGGAGCCATCGGCCTGCCAAAGGCCATCTTTTCAGCAATGTGTTGGTAATAATGAAAGTGGTAATGTGTTGATGAGCTCCAAACAACAGGATGCAGCACAGACAGAGTGCTTCTGCAGCTGCTAGCAGTGTTATCTCTACTGTGTGTGGCAGTATATCACATTTTAAAAGCCTGAGAAACAATTTGGTATCGGTTTTTATTTCCCAAAATAGTCACATATAATGATAAAATGATAAAATAATAAAATGATAAAAAAGCAATAAACATAAATGGAAAAAGGTGAGGGGAGAATAAAATAAGAAATAAAAAGACTTTAAAGATTTCTTTTGGAATGTTAGCTGTGGATATATATATATAGGTTTCAGGTTTTCTGATGCCAACATTCTTCCATCCGAACATTATCTCTATGGATGGCGAAACAAGTTGGCTCCATTGTTTCAGCTAGAATTGTTCATTTTTTTTAGGGATCACTTGGTGTCCATTTTCTGTCCAAACTCCTTGATGGTGTCCGTGGCCTTGTCTGCAACTTTTCCTATGGCTGTTTGAGTCTGTCTGCCAGCTTCTTGAGCAGCTTCAAAAAGTCAGAGTGAAGCAGAAGATAAACATTCAGAAAGAAAAAACCCCACAAATCATTAGGCTGAAGAAATGATCAAATTTCTGGTATTAACTCACATGCAAACTTAGGAGTGTAATTTTACTGTGATATGTGTATATCTCACACCCCATATCCAAAAAAATTTCATTTAGGTTATCATTCTATTCCTGCAGCATTTTGAGGATTCAGCCTCTAAAAGCACTCTCAGCTGAGCTAAATTTGAGTGAATGAAATGATGATGATTATAGTAATTCCAGTATCAACTGAGAGATGAGAGGAGCTTTTTTAAATCCTCTGACAGCTTGAGTCACTCTAACTCCTATCTGCTTATAATAATATATCCATTGTCACATAATGAAGCTTCAAAGATAGAAGAGTGTGCACTTTACCCATGTTGGCTGTTTCTTTGGAGGAGTCTGCCACCTGCTGCACAGCCTCTTGAGCTGCCTGCACTGGAAACACATCACATGGATTTACAGTGTCTATCCTCAAGGTTAGGGAAACTTATGCAGTTACCGCTTTTGCTTTTTTATGTCAACTTCTTGTAAAAACGAAAAAATGATCTCAACGTACTTTACATGTTAAAGAAAATTGTCTGTGAAAGATAAAAATAAAACGATTTATCGTTTTTAATCCATCAAGATTGTTTTTTTAAACTAAGAAAGACAAACCACCGTTAAAATAAAAGCCTTTACTCTGTCTGCTAGACTTTACGTTGGACCTGTGTTATCTCATAAATGTATTTCTGTACCTGCAGTGTCTGTGACTCCCTTCGCGGCCGAGTGGCTCGTGCTTTTCAGGCTCTCAAAGGACTTCTTAAACGAGGCCATGGCTCCTGTCTTTGTCCCTGCACACATCAGTCTGAGTCGACAGCGGCGGAGTCTGCTGTTTAATACCCTCTGTTTGAGCCCGACACCACCGAGCCCGCACGTTCCAGCCGGATTAACCCAAACAAAACCCACCCAAAGAGGCCCGATCAGACTGGCATCCCAACTATGGCAGCGTCCTGCCAAAGGGCCAGAGCCCGCTCAGCAGATTTCACACATCCTGTAATCAAACTCCCAGACAAGAGTGAGCAAAAAAGGAAACACGCGAGGATGATGCATAACAGATCCTCATTTAGACCATCAGGCAGGAAAAAACAGAACTAGTTACAAGAGGTTTAAAATCTAATGAGTTATCAGTGCCGAAAGTGAGTTTAAACATTATCAAACAACACTAACAGGTGGTTTCTTTTTTTTTTACTTTTTATTTACAGAGGAATGTATGTCTGGCTTAACACATAAACCTTTATATTGACAAGTCCTGCAATTTAAAGCACATATTGATGTGACAACCATTATGATTTCAAGACATAATATATTGACTTTAACTTGTTAAAATCTTCAGTACACATAAACACACACACGCACACACACACAAACATGTATACTCTGTCCATTTCTAACAGATAGTTTACTGGAATGATTTCACAAGCAACTATAAAGATACAATGTAAAAAACTCTTACTTCAAAAATGTGTAAATAAATCTCCAAAAAAATGCAAAAAGAAAGAACCCACAAACAGGCATTGTCGACACTTAAGAGGATATTACTGTTTTCATATCTGCTTGCAACCGGACATATTTATTTTTTTCCACTCCCAATGTCTCATTGGAAGATGATGAACATCTATTGCACGTTTCTAAATACAGATACACACAAGCACAAAGTCACAAGCCCTGGCTCTGGTCTCATTTCATTGGGAGGGAATCAAGGAAATGAGACAGAGAGGACAAATCCTACATCTTAATAAATACCTACACCCGACACATTACATTAATAACATGACATTTACAATATATAATAAAAGATTTCTCTTGAAGGAAGAACATTTTTCAGTGGGAATGCTTGTCTTTTTGTTGTTTTTTTGCAACAGGAGTATAATTGTAATAGTTTCAGCGTTTGTCCTTTTTATCTTTAGAAATATTATTGTGCTGCTGGTTGGATGGTGGCTTGGACTGATGCTTTTATGCTTCTGGCTCGTAGTCCTGGCCCTCCTGGGAAAAAGCAGAAGCGATATTAGAGGAACAGGCAGGTCATATCTGCAGCACAGACAAGCTCAAGGTTAAATTTAACAGAACGAGGCTGGAGTTACAACTTAAACACATGAAATTCAACTTAAATTGGTCTAAGAAGAATAGCAGAGGCAGAGGGCTTATGGTAACACATGATGTCACTCCATCACAGCTGTAAATTGATGGTTCAGTATCTCTCTCAAGCCTGCAGAGGGCAGCACAAGCCTACACCAGCTCCAAGGACGAGTCGTGAGCACATTCCCAGCATCCTTGCATACGCCCCCTCCACACATGATCATAAAAAAAACAAAGCCTCCAGGATATAGTCTTAGGCCATCTGATGAAACCAAGAGTGATACAGGCTGAGATGGATTTTTATCTCCAAATCCTTCCTGAGAAGGCCTGCTTCAATCTGCAGCACTCAAGACTCCATATTTACAGCAATGCAGGGAGACCCTGACATTACCCACAATGCATGGAGGCAGAGCGCGTCATCACCACACCCATTCAGACAGAGCTTGCACATCGCTGGTGTAGCAAAGGATGGGGGAGGGGCCAGAGATGCGGAGGAGTAGGGAAGAGATGGAGGAGGACATGGATGATCCAAGCTACTGCCTCTGAGAAATTCACTTTTAATTTGCATCTTAGGGAATATCTCCATTTTATTCCTTTAACTGATTAATGCAATAATCCACTGATGGAGGCTGGAAGTAGGAATGGAAAGAAAATCTGACCAAATGCACTGAGTAAATTGAACACTATTAGGTTCTCAAATGAAATCTTCCTTAAACTGAAAGCAGAATATTCTGCGTAGTTTAATATGCGGTGAGAATACAAAAGGCTTCAAAAACATAACTTGTGCTGTGCCTTATATCATTACACATATCAGTAAACTATCCTTTATATTTTTTATTATATTATATTTTTATTTACTCTTAGCTATTTAAAACCTGTTTTTAAGGCAATAGGTTCTGCACAGTGTGTCTCTCCTCTTACAGCCAAATTCCAAAAATAACCATCTGTGTCAGACTCACATCCTTCCTCCACACACACAC
>JAPMOB010223019.1:0-46089 GCA_029875015.1 Lepomis gibbosus | reverse complement strand
AAGGTTCGCAAGTTGAACCAACTTTGAACCAGCACCAGTTCCGAACCAGTTCTTTTTTTGGTGGAAAAGAGGTAACTGTGATATTCTCCAGCCCCAGAATAATAAGGGCATTGACAGTATGATCCAAATGACATACTGTGCTCTATCTCCTATTTTGACAGATGGATTTCTTGTCGGTGCACATTGACTATAACTGTGATTCTGCATCAGAC
Source organism: Lepomis gibbosus (assembly GCA_029875015.1). Taxonomy (NCBI): domain Eukaryota; kingdom Metazoa; phylum Chordata; class Actinopteri; order Centrarchiformes; family Centrarchidae; genus Lepomis; species Lepomis gibbosus. The sequence goes on along the minus strand of JAPMOB010223019.1, from coordinate 45,877 downwards.
TTGGCAGAGATTCTGAGCAGCTTGCAGGTACAGTTAACATTAAAATGTGTTTCTTTTCACATTGCATTTTGTATTCTGTATTACTATCACACTGCAGCCACGTGCATCTTATGTTATGCTGTAGATGTCCAGTGGAAATTTGCCGATCCTGATATACAAGGTGACTGTTGATAGTTGCACCAACAATCAATTCCAGCTCCTTGGCCATTTCCTACAAGGTAAATGTCATTACAGCTGACTTATTATCCCTTTTTGTAGCACGGTGGGTTTTGCCTTGTTATCTCATTTTCTAACATCATATTTAACAACCTCATGAAGGCTACCCTGTTGTAAATTGCAATATTATATAATTTTATTGGGAGTTTTATCTTGTGGCAGTGATTAGTGAAAATTCTTCTTGCTGTGGTCCAGTAAAGTTTTACAAGGAAAATCACAGGGATGTTGGAGCAAAGCCGTAGGACTTGCTTTTGTATTTACAAGTTAATCCATAAAACACAACTTAATGCGTTGAACAGGCAATACTGTTTAATGTAAACAGTCAAATCCACTTCACCGTGGAAAGAAAAATTTACATTCAATTTGTTAGATGTAGAATGTTGGTTTTAAAGCTGATGCCTAAATTGTGTATTTGTTGTTGTTATTGTTGTATCTGAAATATTACACAACTATTGCTTAGACTAACATGAAATTTTGTACAAACCTTTAATGGTGTCCAGAGGATGTGTCCTACTGAAATTGGTGATCCCCTTAATTTCCCTCTAGTGCCACCATGAAGTTGGCATTTGTGTTTTTGAGTGAAGTATCTAAACAACTATTAGATAGATTGGCATGATGTCATTTCGATCAGAAGTTAATTATGTCTCATAGCCTACTTTATATTTTATGATCAAATCCCTGCCAAACTATGATATTCCCTTTAGCCTCAGCAGTACATTGTGTTTAGTGCTAATTAGCAAATGTTAGCATGCTAACACGCTAAACTAAGATGTTAAACAACATACCTTCTTAGCATCAACATGTTAGCATTGCCATTGTCTGCATATTAGCAAGTTGATGTTAGCATTGAGCTACATAACAAAAAGGAATATTTTCACCTCTGTATATTTCATTAAAGTCGATCGGATAACTGTTACTTTCTCTTGCATGCATCACAGTCTTGATCAACAATGACCTGAATATTGTGGGATGTGACATGATGGATATGTTGCATGAGATGGACATGCAGGACATCCTAACCAGGTAACAATTTATGTTGAAATGAAATGAACAGTTCAGTACAGTTTGATATGTTTAATATGTAAGTTTGCTGAGTGTATGTTTACATTGTTATATGTCCTTCTCCTTCCCAACAGTAGTGGTATTTCACACTACAATGGAATTACAGCATTTAGAAATAGTTACCAGAATGTGTGGAATAAGTTTGGGGCCCAGACGACAACAGAACGAGATCTTTTCCTCAATGAATCATTCCCCCCTGGCTTCCAATGGGCCACCTCCAGTGAGTCCTTTAAGGTTGAAGGTGGCTGGTTAGAAGATGGGAAGGGAGAGACCATTTGGGACCGTTTTGGTCATGAAAACAAGGTTTTTGACAATCACACAGCTGATCTGGCTTGTGACAGCTACCACAAGGTTGATTATGATGTCTACCTCCTGCGAGGTCTTCATGTCAACACCTACCAGTTTTCCATCTCCTGGTCACGTATTTTCCCCTCAGGCCACCGGGCCAGCCAGTCAGAGAAGGGGGCCCTCTACTATGATAAGCTGATCAATGCTCTAATTGACTCTGGCATACAACCTGTTGTCACTCTCTACCACTGGGATCTGCCCCAGGCCCTCCAGGACTATGGTGGATGGACCAACACTTCCATTGTTGAAGCCTTCAAGGACTATGCAGACTTCTGCTTCTCAAGGTTTGGAGACAGGGTCAAGACCTGGAACACATTTAGTAGCCCCTGGGTGGTAAGCCATGCTGGGTATGGCACTGGTGAACATGCCCCTGGAATAAAAGACTATGTGGTTTCCTCCTATAAGGTGATAGCAATACTATGTTATATGTTATGTTATATGTAAAAACATGCTGATACTCAGCCATTCATATATAATTACCTCACCCTTTTCTTTTATTGGTTCAGGCCACTCACAATATGCTGAAGTCCCATGCTGAAGCCTGGCATGTCTACAATGACAAGTACAGGATGACACAAGGAGGGAAAGTGGGCATTGCATTGAACTCTGACTGGGCTGAGCCCATGGACCCCTCCAGACCTGAAGACATAGCTGCTGCAGATCGCTACCTGCAGTTCATGCTGGGCTGGTTTGCACATCCCATATTTGTAGATGGGGATTATCCTGCGACACTCAAAACTCAGATAGAACAGAAAAGAAACAAGTGCCTCCACTCTGAGTCTGCAAGACTTCCAGTTTTCACAGCTGAAGAGAGTCAGAGGATCCGTGGTACAGCTGACTTTTTTGGATTAAACCACTATACTTCCCGGTTGGTTAATAACAGTGATGGTGGCTGCACCCCTGGTCCACAGGGGGTGGGCGACTACCAGGCGCATGTGGACCCATCATGGTCCTCTACAGCGTCTGACTGGATCTATTCTACACCCTGGGGACTTAGAAGACTTCTAAACTACATTTCCACAGAGTACTTGAATGTTACCAAAGTGCCTATCCACATAACTGGGAACGGTATGCCTACTCAGTACAGAGGAGAGACTCTCAATGACATCAGTAGAATAGAGTACATGAAGAGTTACATCAATGAGGCCTTGAAAGGTTAGTAAGAATTTCTCTTATAGGAAACCACATTTTGCCCAATTGTGAAGTAATTTCAACTTTAATGTGCTGGTTTCTGTGTCCATTTTGTAGCAATGTTCTTTGATGGGGTGGATGTGCAGCGATTTACAGTGCAGTCTCTCATGGATGGATTTGAGGAAAAACAAGGCTACAGCCAAAGATTTGGTCTTCACTATGTCAACTTTGAAGATGCAGACAGGCCAAGAAGCCCAAAGCAATCTGCATATTTCTACTCTCAGGTTATTAAGCTAAATGGCTTTGGTTCACACAAAAGAGATGTTTTTAAAGTGGCAGAGATGCAGTTTACCCCCCGTCCAAGTGCTTTATCACCCTCAGAGGTTCCATCTAAATCAAAGGTTGTCTGGGAGAAATTCTCACACCAGTCAAAATTCCAGAGAAAGGTGTACCACTACGGTACTTTTCCACAAGGCTTCAGTTGGGGGGTATCGTCTTCAGCTTACCAGATTGAAGGTGGCTGGAATGCTGATGGGAAGGGCCCCAGTGTCTGGGATACCTTCACCCATAAACCTGGCAGTATTCCTGCTAATGCCAATGGAGATGTGGCTTGCGACAGCTACACTAGACTTGAAGAAGACCTCTACATGCTGCGAGCTCTGAGGGTGAAATCATACAGATTTTCTTTGTCCTGGTCAAGGATCTTTCCTGATGGTCGGAGTACCTCTTTGAACCAGAAAGGTATTGACTACTACAATAGACTCATTGATGGCCTTTTAGCATATAACATCACTCCTATGGTGACACTCTACCACTGGGACCTCCCTGAAGCTTTGCAAAACCTTGGTGGCTGGGACAACGTAGACATGATTAACATTTTTAATGACTTTTGCGACTTTTGCTTTGCCACCTTCGGCGACAGAGTGAAATTTTGGATGACCTTTAACCAGCCTTACACAATTGCATGGTCGGGGTATGGACTTGGACAGATCCCACCGAATGTTAAAAATCCAGGAGTTGCACCATACAGAGTTGCACACAACCTTATAAAAGCACATGCCAAGGCTTACCACACGTATGGTGATAAGTATCGCAAATCGCAAGGTGGTCGAGTGTCCATTGCGCTCAATGCTGATTGGATTGAACCCAAAGATGTTAATGTTCCCCGTGAAGTGGTGGCCGCTGACCGTGCCATGCAATTCCAACTTGGTTGGTTTGCACACCCCATTTTCAAGAATGGAGACTATCCTGATGCAATGAAGTGGCAAGTTGGAAACAAAAGTGAACTCCAAGGCCTTTCAGAGACAAGACTACCGTCCTTCACTGAAGAAGAAAAGAGCTTCATCAAGGGAACCGCTGACATGTTCTGTGTAAATCATTACACTACAAAGATTGCACGGCATGCTACATTGAGGCTTACTCCCCAATCTTATGATTATGACCGTGACTTGTCAGAAGCTGAGGAAGATGATTCATCAACTACTGCCATCAGTAACCAGAGAGCTGTAGCATGGGGTTTGAGAAGGCTCCTCAACTGGATCAAGGAGGAGTATGGGGATCCCGATATTTACATCACTGAGAATGGAGTTGCTACAGAATCAAAGACAACTTGGGATGACTCTGCCAGAGTATTTTATTACAAGACCTATATTGATGAGGCTCTTAAAGGTGCACTGACACATATAGATTTTTAAGATACATATTAATATTTGCCAGAACTGTTTAGATTTTTAATCTTGATTGTTTGTTGATTTGTGCATGTATGTTTTAATAACAGCCTTTGATATTGACGGTGTGAAGGTGAAAGGATACATAGCCACATCTCTCATGGATTCTTTTGAGTGGCTTAATGGGTACAAAGTTGGATATGGGTTACACCATGTAGACTTCACTAACCCCAACCGGCCAAGGACACCAAAGTACTCAGCTCATTTCTACTACCAAGTCATAAAGGACAATGGTTTTCCTACACCAGATGATGAAAAGCTACTTTATGGACATTTCCGCAAAGATTTCATCTGGAGTACTGCAACAGCATCATACCAGGTAAGTGGTTAGATGAAGCTCCTTCATTAATGCCAGATATAGGAATTGTATATTCCTTACTCAGTTTTTCATCTATTTCACATTTACTGTCTCCAGATTGAAGGGGGGTGGAGAGCAGATGGAAAAGGTCTCAGCATCTGGGACAAGTTTGCTCACACTCCTCTCCGAGTGTTTAATGATGACAATGGGGACATAGCCTGCGACAGTTACCATAAAGTAGAAGAGGATGTTGCTATATTGAAGCAACTTAAGGTGACCCATTATCGTTTCTCCATATCCTGGCCGAGGGTGCTTCCCGATGGCACCACCAAGCACATCAATGAGGCTGGACTCAACTACTACAACAGGCTGGTGGATGCACTGCTTGCTGCAAACATCCAACCCCATGTAAGTGTGATTCTTGGCAGCATCTCAAAAAAATATTTGCAATGGAAAGTTGGTCAATTCAGTAAACGCTAGTTGTTTTTCCTTTGCTGTTAGATAACTCTCTACCACTGGGACCTTCCACAAGCTCTGCAGGATATTGGGGGCTGGGAGAATGATACTATTATTGTCAAATTCAGAGATTATGCTGACCTTATCTTTAGCCGTCTTGGCCACAAAGTGAAATTCTGGATCACCATTAATGAGCCATACAATGTAGCCAATATAGGTCATGGCTATGGAGCAGCTGCCCCAGGTATGCTTTTACGCAATGTTCTTCATCACTTTACATCACACCAATGTATGCTCACTTTTTTGGTCAAAAGTCAAATCTTATAAAATAGTTTTGCTCTGCCACTGCACATCATGTTATGCTGCCAAGTGATAAGATAATTGAGGAACTAAAATTGTGGCTATGGTAAAGATTAGAATCTGTCTCAATGCAGAGTGTTTTGAAACGTTCTGTTTTCTGTAAACTAATCCTCAATCTTGACCTTTCTAACCACAAGGCCCCAAAGCATACAGCTAAACAGACTATCAAATGTGTGTTACTCCTTGTGTGTGTCCAGGGATCAGTTTCCGACCGGGCACTCTGCCCTACATTGTTGGTCACAACCTGCTTAAAGCTCATGCTGAGGCCTGGCACCTCTACAATGACAAGTATCGAGCCAAACAGAAAGGAATTATCTCAATTACCATCAACTCAGACTGGTCAGAACCCAGAAATCCCTATAAGCAGGAGGACATTGATGCTGCAAGACGTGTGCTGCAGGTACTTTAAAAACAAACCAAGACAAAAGGAATTACTTTTATGGGTGTCCTTTGTTCACACATTCTTTTCACATTTTACAATAAACATGTAGGGCAATAGTTTTGCATCTCGTTGTGCAGTTTTACATTGGCTGGTTTGCCCATCCTGTATTTAATGGAGACTACAGCAACACGATGAAGACCATCATTCGAGAGAGAAGCTTAGCTGCTGGTTTGCCAAAATCTCGGTACTGTATAAACAATAAAACCTGAAAGAGAAATCATGTAAACTTGTTTTACATTTATCAGGTACATTTAATTAGTTCAATACAATTCCTCCAGGCTGCCCGAGTTCACATCTGAGGAGATTATGAGGATTAAGGGTACCTACGATTATTTTGGGTTCAACCATTACACCACTGTGCTGGCATTCCCTGTGGAGTATGGAAACCTTCAGCACTATGATGCCGATAGGTAAGCTAGCACCAACATACCTAACCAAGTGGGAGAGCCATGTAATCCTCTGGTCATTACCTGAAAATTATGTTTCTAATTCTTTTCTCTGCTTTGTTGAGCCAACTTCTTGAGAAATAAAACCATTTCACTGATTTGATGTTCTCAGAGGTGCGGGAACAATTGCTGATCGTACCTGGCTGGATTCAGGTTCATCCTGGCTGAAGGTCTCGCCGTTTGGATTCAGGAGAATATTAAACTTCATTAAGGAGGAGTATGGAAATCCACCTATTATCATCACAGAAAATGGCATCTCAGAGCGGGGCCCTATTGACCTAAATGATACTTTTAGAAGTTACTACTTTGAAAAATACATCAACCAGCTGCTGAAAGGTATCAAATCACAACTTCCATTCTATATTTCTATGACCATTTTTCAAAGCCATAACAATTTTAGAATATCTCATGTAAAGTAGCTCTATACAATGGTTGCAGCACCATGGTTCACATAATTTCACAGAATAATGTCCAAACCCAGATACTGATTTTCTAGTTCATAAAACAACAATTTAGTGTGTATTTGCATTCCTAAGGATGTTCATTTTCTCCTCCCAGCTTACCTGCTAGATAATGTGGATATCCGTGGTTACACAGCTTGGACGCTGATGGATAACCTTGAGTGGGCCACTGGCTTTTCAGAGAGATTTGGCCTTTTCTACGTCAATCACTCAGACCCTAAACTGCCTCGAGTGGCCAAGACTTCTGTTGCCCTCTACTCCACCATCATCAAGTGCAACGGATTCCTGGACCCCACCTTGGGACCCCATGAGTGCTTGAACTCTGTGCCCGAAGGTAAGTTACTCAAATACCTGTACTGACTGATGACCTTTAATTCAATTGATTATGTAACGTATTGTAACCCCACCATGTCAAGGTCAAAACGACCTGTGAGACATTTTAGAGGTAGATGAGAAGATACCACTCTCACACACTGTGCTAGATCCAGTAGACCAGAAGTGTGAGGGGTGCTTTTTCCTAACCTTTTTTGAGTGGAGGTCCACAGTCTCTGACTTTGAAAACCCCTGCAGTAGACAGTTAGCTTAGTTTAGCATAAAACTGAAGTAAAGGCTCGTGCAGAATACACGACTTTCAGCATTGGCCGATGGCCGTGCCCTTCACACTATACAACTTGCCGTCTTATGACCGGAATCTTGAAGTCATTGTGGCGTTTACAGTACGTGACTGATCGGTGACAGGGGGTCACACACTACACGAGCTGACAGCGGCTCTGTCACCCGACACTGGACTCTAAACCATGTTTTGTCAAGAAAACACACGGGAAATGTGAAACAGGGAATGAAGCGAACCTGCACACGAAACAGCTGTTGTTTTTTATTATAAAGACGGCGACTATAAAGACAAAGAATATGGGTGAGAAAATGGATTAGCACACGCAGGTAGCAGGGATTGTCTGAGCTACAGAGAGCTGGAAGGGCGTTTGAATTGTTTTTCGGTGAAAAAGTAGCTGCCTGTTCTCATTGGCTGGATGTGGATGTCGAGACGGCCGACTCTTCCAGATATTTAGCATGCTAGATATCTGACAGATGTCTGCGTTGTTTCAAAAATGTGTCGGGGAGCCGTTTTAATGCATCCTTGAGTAGTTCACACATAACAACTGGCAACTGGCTCACGAGGCACGACTCTAGATGGTTCACAAATAATAGACTTATTGAACAGAACCAAAAAATCTCATGCGACAGACTCCAAAATCACAAGGCAGAAGTCGAGGTCAGAAGAGAAGACTGAGGTCGAAAGACACGCTAGAAGGCAAACACTACAGAATCGCTAGGACGCTGACACAAGAGATCAGGACAAACTGGCAACTGATACAAATGGTAAAGAAGGTATTTAGGACAGGGGAGACAATGAGGCACAGGTGGAGCACATTAAGGCAGGGACAGGTTATTACACAATACAGGGAGGCAGGCAAAGACCAGGGGCGAGTTCAGTGCCGACAAAACGTAGCAAAAAGTTTTTTTCAACGGAAACGGTGCTCCCCTGAACACCCTGTTGTGTACGCAAGCCCACTGAATTTTCCCATATTTTTAACGCCGTTGTGTTTAGAAACTTGTGGCAGCTGATTGGGTAACACCTGAGACACGCCCAGCAAATGGGAGCAAACATACCTCGAGGCCCGTTGCAGAACGTTGCGCAACATTGCAAGGAAACATGTCATTCAATCAGAAAACCACAAAGTGGTGCAAAAAGTTTTGAGATTGAACTCGCCCCTGAAGCGAGACAAAAGATGAGTTATTCAAAAAAATAGGAAGTGGTTGCGGACAAAGACTGAACACATGAACTAACTGCTGGACCAGAGCATGTCATTTAGTACCCACATTTAAAATGTGAAATATAGTTTAGATTTACAATTACTGTCAGCAATCTGTTCAAAGTGCATATGATATCCTCTGTCTTTTCCGCAGGAACAAGTGCACCAATCACACCCCCTCCGCTTGTCAACACTGTGAGCTTCCTGGGAATGAAGCTCTCTGCCAGTGATGCTGAGACTGGACTTAACACCACATTCGCTCTTCTGATTGTTGCAATGTTTGGAGCTATCTGTTCATCCTGTTGCTTCTTTAAAGCAAACAAACAAAAGAAAACATTCCAAAAACAGCATGTTGAATCTGTAAACATGGAAAGGAAGCTCTAATATATGCAGAGCTCTAATGGAAGTCCAATACACACTGAACTGTCTGTAAACATCTGAGCTGCATAGTCATATAAATACAATTGTATAAAGCGTCCTGCATGTTAATAAAGTTAGAGATCAAATATATGTATTTGTATCATTCAATGGAAACCACATTGAATCCCACAAGACGTGTCGTCAAAAGTAAAACTCAAACTAAATGACATGTTTGTCTTTACCAACTATAACATAATGTTTTCAGTGAAATATTAGCTAAAAAATGACTACCGTCTCACCATCATGGTGTTAGTGTTCAGACTCAATGACAGACATTATCAGATCATTCTTACACAATTCTTTTTCTGCAATGAGAAGTGCTGTTAGACACTTTATCTTACATTGTGAAACAAAGTCTTGCACCATGCATGAAATTGCAGAAGTCTGTTTTATTCCTCAGTAATGCCATGTAAGGTCTATTACTTACCATTAGTGGTCTCAGTGACAAATTTATTTATCTTAGAAAAAGTCAACTTTCTGTAAAACATTTGGAGGCTGCAGCTCTGTCATTATATTTGCCGTGTCCTAAGCAGATTAAACTGCACTTATAGTTTGGAAATGTTAGAAATATTACTAGAGGTCACTGTGGTTTTACGTCCATCCTACTGCGCACCAGTAGCCTGTACTACAAAGGGAGTTTAGCCTACTCAGAGTTTACTCGGGGTTATCAGGCAAACTCAGCGTTGACAAACTCTGACTGCCTACACTGGAATTAAATGGTACTACGAAGGTGGACAAGATGTTGGTTAGTTGAGTCCGTGATAAACCCGTGTTAACTTAATTGGAGTTGGCGCGCATGAAAGGGGCGTGTTCTGCCGTACAGGCAGAGTTTTATGCAACGGCGCATGCTCCGTAGGAACGCACGTTGGTAGTGTCAGAAAATTATCAATGTAAAGTAAAGACATGTTAATGGTTAAATCTAACATCGTGGCGGACGTCGAAGCCAGTGAGACTTGTTGGCTTCGCATTGAGTAAATTTGTAGCCTATTAATCTTCACAGTGTTCAAATCTGAGTTATGTATTTTATGGGCTCCTCTTTTATGTGCAGTATGATTAAGATGTAAAGGTACAACTGCACATAAGGTCCAATTGTAATAGAAAAAAAGGAGCCAGCAGAGAGGGGGAATAATCCGAGACAGCATTTCATTTCCAAGATTAATCTACATGTAAAAAACTTCTGACATTATAATCACACATTTATGAGACAAATTTCACTTTGCAAGGCTGCAACATCACACACACGTTTGTCGTGTATTATGCATGCACTGGAAAGTTATATTAAACTTTGCAATCGGATTTAGCAGTGAAGAAATACTTTAGCCCACAATCACTATCATGCACTTTAGAGACTTTGCCTTGGACTGGGCGTGTTCAGAAGGAAACAGAGTGATTACCGATTTTTCTTCTTGTAGGTAAGTTTCACACTTTCATCTAGGATTTTTTTTCGCGGTTATTAACCCCCACCTCGGCTCCGTATTTTTTGGACACGTAAAATAGGCTAGTCAAATCTAAAAATGTGAAAACATATTTTATGAAGTAGTTTGTATTAGGCTAATATCGTAGTTCTCATCATTAACACTGAGTGGTGGGTAGTCCACGTGCAGGGTAACCTCGAGTTAACCACGAATAAAACCTGCTCGGAGCAGTTTAGAGATGCAGCGTAAATTGCCATGGCAACCGACCTCGGTTAACACATATCCACCTTTCATAGTACGGGTTAACCGGGAAGTTACACCTGACGTCAAGAAGTTACTTACCTGCATAAGCTAGTTACCCCGCTTTGTCGTACAGGCCACAGGTTTCAGATGAGCTAATTCCGACCCTCCAAGACGTAAAATCTTTAACCAGTTACAAGTTGGCTCCTTCATGCAACAAAAGAGGAAGTTCAAACCTCACTATCAATTAAGTCAGGAGTGTGTGGGTGAGCATGTTGAGAGAGACCACAGGCAGCCACACCATCCTGTGAAGGAAACATTAAATTGCCTTATAAATGTAATTAATACACACACACAATTTCCAAGAAAACTGAACTAAAAGAACAAGTGACACTTGCCTGAATCACAGGACAGATCATAATGTATCTAGTTTAACTACATAGCTGAACCTAAGCCTAAGCTTGTTTTCATAGCCGGTATGTTAGATCAGGTTAAACGCCGTGTAGTACCAGATTAAGTGAATCAGTTTCAAAATGCAGTGAAGTGCCTTGAAGGGCAGGGGTTAGTAAAATAATAAGCTTTCCATCCAAATGAAGATTTTCGCCCTGAGATTAAAGTAGATTTTTTTCCAAATACACTAAAAGGTTATTTACGGATGCAATTTCATAAAAACATGGCATTAGTAATTGGCTGACTTTCCCCACTAGATGAGGTGATGTTTCGTTTGTTTTACTTTAAATGAACAGAATAAGTATTTAACAACCATTGAATCTGGAAAATTTGACCATTTCAAGCAAGTAACAAAATAGAAAACAAATTGTCGAAAAAATTTATTATAAAAAACTAACCACAAATACAAAAAGTATTCAATACAAATAGTATAAAAAAAGTACAAAAAGCATTGCTCAAAAATAACTTGATGACAATATTTGAGTCGGCATTAATGGCACTGTGGATACGATTCAGAATACAAATGATGGCATCTTAGCAGAGCGCATTCAAGGCGTTGAATTCACATTGAAATGATTAAATCATACAACCCTCATCGAAACTCTGGAATAGTAATCAAATAAAAATAAAAAAATCAGCATGAACATGACAGACAGTATTATTCCCTATTTAACAAACAGATGCAATTAAATTTGGGTCTGTACAGAAAGTGTTGGTTTAATGTTCAAAGCTGATGTGTAAATAAAAAAAGCTGCAGGTTAGTATTAAATAAATGTATTTGAAATCAAATTTCAGACCAGCAAATACCAGTCTATGTGTTGAATCGGGCTTTAGGGAGCTAAGACAGCAGTGAATGTCATTCTTCTAAAATGAAAAAAATAAGCCACAGTGACAAGAGCCTCTTTGCAATACCACAACACTCAAAACTAATACAAAAATAAAACAGTATCAAATACACATTTAAACAATTAAAGACAATATCAGGAGTTACATGTTTTTCAAGCATTACCCAGGTTTGTTTATTCCTTTGGACAAAGGCACCCCAAGTGTGTTCCAGTGACCATCGAGGCACCAGGCTTGGGAATGTTGACTGGTGCAGTGCCAACATTGTCAGAACCATTAACAAAAAAATGAAATGACACACAAAGAAAACTTTGTATGAACATTAACACATCAAAGACTACAGCATGACATTAACTCCAGTACCTTTCTTTTATGAGTGGTGCCTTGTCCGTTAACCTTCTGTTCGCATCAACAAACACTCGCTCAATGATTCACTTCCACACCAAGTACAAGATTCCTACAGTTTAAACATGTTTTTTTTTTGCTCTACAACTGGCTTGGCCTTAACTTTAACAAAATGCCATAAAACAGAGTTCCAGTTTAGGTCTAAGGCAAATTTGAGATGCACTCACTGTGAACTCCAACAAGAGGACAACCTCTGACGAATAGCTCCAAGTCTCGTAATAATAAAAAAAAAAAGAAGAAATAAAATACACAATAGCTGCCCTGAGGGAGAAATACACTTTAACCTTAACCGTTCTTGCTGTGCGACGGTAGTTTGTAAGCACTTTGGATCTTCAGACAGGCTGGTGTCTCAAGTATTGCTGGGTTGAGATGACCGTTCTCCTCCTCGTTTGACTCGATGCTCGACCCCGGCTGGCCGTAACACTGGAAAGCTTGGGCTGACTTCATCCACCTCAAGCATATTCATGTCACAAAGACAAACAAACACACACACACGCTTAATTCCCTTATGTCCGCTCACTGATCCTAAGGTGAATTTGAATCTACTGTGTCAGGTGGGCTGCTGAGAACCTATGCACGGAGACCTGTGAACAGAGGAAATGCGTCGATGTCAGTAAAAGCATTTTGCAAAGATCACAGCTACAAATTAAAGATAAAATCAAAGTACAGAGTTGTGGATGGGAAGCCTCACCTTTCTCACACGTACTGCTCTGCTTCTCCTGGGCAAAGTTTAATCTGTTCTGCTCTACTGCGGTGCCGTTGGACTCTGGGCTGCTGCTGCGTAACGGGCTGCCCTCCTCGTTCTGGTAAGCCAGATCCAGATGCTGTTGGGCCAGTTTAAGGTGTCGACGCAGCCTCTCCAGCTCCCTTGATGAAGCCTCATCCCCGAAAGACTCGCGACCCGAGTCTCCCAGGTTATCCCTGAAGCCCATCTTCCCTGATGGGTCCTTCTTCAGAGCTGTGTGGTAGCCCGGAGGTGCAGAGGGCTGGCGCGAAATGGAGGATCTGTGGCTGGCCAGAGCTGCGTGTCGGGGGGTTGGAGGTCGAGGCCGCGGTGTGCAAAAGCAGTCCCGAATACCGCTGATGCCAAGGTGAAGGATCTCCAGCATGGTGAAGAGCAGACACAAGGCGCTGACCGCATACATGATGAGCAGGAAGATTGTTTTCTCTGTAGGACGTGAGACGAAGCAATCCACTGTGTGCGGACATGGAGAGCGTGTGCAGACATATGACGGTACAACTTCCACCCCATAAAGGACGTACTGTCCAAACAGGAACGAGGCCTCAAAGATGGCACGTGACAGCAGCTGAAACACGTAAACCTTCATCAGGCCGTCACGCTTTATGCGACGCCGTCCATCATGCTTTTTACTCGGCTTTTCCACAACTTCCTTTTCCTTTTCTGGCTCAATCTCCTCCAGGATCATGGGGTCCTCCTCGCCATTATCCTCCGCTTCCTCGTAGTCACGGTTAGCACCACGGCTCACTATCGGCATCTTCTTCCTGCCCCGTGGCCGGTAGTCGTTGTCGTCCATCCGGGCGATCTTATGCATAGCAAAGCCAAGGTACATTATGGTGGGGGTGGTGATCATAATCACCTGAAACACCCAGAAGCGAATGTGCGATAGCGGCGCAAATGCGTCATAGCACACATTCTCACAACCAGGTTGATTTGTGTTACACACAAATTTACTCTGTTCATCATAGTAGATTGACTCGCCCCCAACAGCTGTCAGCACGATGCGAAAGACAATGAGAAGGGTGAGCCAGATTTTGCCCACGAAGGTGGAGTGGTTGGAAATCTCGTCCAACAGACGTGTAAGGAAGCTCCAGCTCATTTTGCCTCTGGAACAGGATGGAACCTCTCAAACCTACGGAGAAGAATGAGAGACAACTGTTTAAGTGTCGTTTTTAGTGCATCTGATTTAAACAAGAATGCTGTCATTATGCCTAAAAGAAATGTTATATTTAGTGGTCACTAAAAAAAAAAAAAGAAAGAAAAATATGAGAGAAATTCCCAAATCATAAAGACAGAATTTATGGAAAATAATTGTCATTTTAAAAGGACAGAGATTTAACACAATAGATTAACTTGGTCATAATCAAGGCAAGTGCTTAAGCCAGAATTACTCTAAAAACAGCCTGTCATGACACACCACATCACAGAACTGTTTGTCTTGACTCCCAATGTCTTTGCAACATATAGCCACAAGGTGGTGCTATTGTGTCAGTGTTAGAAATTGAGAAAATCCAAAACCAACCCTCACTGCCATGACTAAGGGCATGCTCAGGCAGGGATCCCAGAGAATGTCTCAGTAAATGCTATTGCCAAATTATGCAGCTACAACCAGACTGTTATCTTAAGACAAACAAGCTCTGGCTTTCAGAGTCAAAGTATATTAGTCGACAGCAAAATCATAACAAAATACCTGAAAATACGGGCAAACTTCCAAACCATTTAATATAATATATGACGACATAACATTTAAAAATTTTAATATTTCCTGTATTTTTGCTGGTGGTTGGCACTGTTTGAGATATGATCAGCTTTAACGCATGTAACACAAGGCTTTCCTTCCATTGTCCATCAAATGTAAAATGCTACAGAAGCCCTCACCCGCTGATAATTCTAGTCTGAACATGTTACATATACTGTAAACTCATGTCACAATCACTTGGTGGTAGTCACGGTTTAATAACTGGACTATGATTGCCAAAACAAAATAAAGAGCCGATAGTTTAACACGCCAAAGAGGCGGTGAAGAGCTCCTGTGGTTTCACACCATCTGTGACCAACCTCATAACAGCTTCTGAGTAATTATCCACTACTATAAAAAACGACCAGGCTTCTACCAAGTAGGTAAGCTACAACTGAGTTTTTAAATCGAGACTTGGAAACGATTATAACTTTCCGTCTCCCACCTTAGGCTTCAGACCCATTTCAATAAATCAATTAAGTGTTAACATATTTTCTTTTGGCAGTCTAACTTATTTTCTTAATATTGGACCTGGACACTACTTCAGGTGAGGATTGGGATCTAAACTTTAATTTGCAGGTTTAATAAAAAGGAATTGAAAAATTAAATCAAATCACAGGGTAACACAGTCTAACAATCTCATAACAAACTAGCACTAAAAACCCTTTACAGGTGATACAAGACCATAAAGATCCTTAATAAGAACAGGTATTGGTCTCCCAGGTGTGAATGTGAGTATTGTGTGATGTTATGATCAGAGGACACTCTCCTTGAATGATGAGCTTTAGAGAGAGAGACTCTTGACTAAGAACTCACATTCATGATTGACCCAGTGGCTGCACTATAAGACTCTTTGACGAGATCGTTATTACGAGTTCACATTCTGCTTGTAAAAAAATAAAAATAAACACACACAGAGGGAGGCAGGACAAGAGATTGTGTGAGGTCAACTATTCTATGGATTGCATGTGAAGGTCCTGCTGTTATCACAAGTATGTGATGAAACAAATTCCTGCATGTTTCTCCACAAAAGTCCTCTTTCATGGTTGCCCTTGTTTATTCACTGCTTTTATGGTGTTTGCCTATTTACGGCTCACTGTGACTGCAATTGTCATTATCCTTCCTCTGCTGCAGCCTGCAGTAACACCTGAATGACAGTATGACGACAGACGACTGAGAAAAGCCTCTTCTAAGTTGAGGTATGTGGTTTTAAACTGAAAATGTGTACAGAGGAATATTTAGCAGCGCCTCAAATAGTATACGTGGCAAATCTTCCATAAAGCTTTGTGTTGTCGGCAATATTGTGCCACTGGTCATAGATGTCAGTTACCTAAAATGTAAGCTCCATTGCTCTTCTCTCAGGCTGCAAGAGACATGTAAGGAACAAAACATGTGAGGAATAGAGGCCAACCGCATACTTTGCTGCTTGTAATCTAGGTTAACAGTTAGGAGTTGCCCCCAAGCTACTGTCAGGGCTAACATCCAGAGAAAAACCGCCGCCTCACATGCAAGTGTCAAACTTGCTAAAAACCATCTAACCCCTCCGCAGAACTGGATAAACAGAAACAGAGACTTTCAATCTAAAGTTAAAGCTCAAATCTGCAACTCTTTTTGAAAGCAGAGCAGGAAGATTGTGGTTAGGTTTTAAGACTGGCGAATGGTTGGACCTGAAGTGTATGTGCCGCTGGTAGGTCTGTTCAACCTGAGCTGTTAGCTGTGTTTTTTCCCCCCCAACTGTTTTTGTAGTTTCATACTGACACAATGAAATAAAGAACATTACAAAATTGGTAGATAATACACTTTGCTAGCTCATGTGTCCTTAATGGCTCTTATGAGGATCCACTTAACCACATCAGACAACACATAAAGGAAATTGTTGACATTAGATGCTCTTTAAACATCATGTCAAGTACTTCTTTAAAATAAAAATAAAAAAAAGGCACAGAGAACAAGAATGTGCCAGAAACAGATTTAAGCTTAAATACTAATTCAGTGGCGACAGACGCACCTCAACCAAGTCACTTTCAGGAATTAAAGACTACAAGCTTACAACCCAACCAACACTGGATTGTTGAGGCTGATGCCAACATTGATATGTTAGTTTAAAAATTGACCACGGTGTTTTGAGGGATATTTATTTTTCATATCAAAATAAGCATTATTAATATATTTTAATACAAAATTTGGTTCAATTTTGTAAACCAATAAATGTTCTACCTTAAAAATGTTAAATTTCTTTTAGCTCTACCATATTGTCACTTACATGCAATAAGTTGACATCAGTATGCCTCAGGGTAGGTCGATATGACAGTATATGCTGTGCAACGGTAGAAATGTCTCCATCGGTTTAGATGTAGCAAATCAGGGCTGCATTCTAGCTGCCTCACAAAGTAAAAATTTAATCCTGTGGCTCTTCTAGACTTTTCCAAACATTTTCTAAACGTTAGTGAAACAAGTCATTTTGGGGTTGTGACTCTGCCAAATAAAATTATCCCCCGTTTTACAGCCACACCTGTCACAATGCAAGTCTTTGGGGAAAGTATTTAGGGGTCAGCGTGCATCACCCGGAAGCTGTAATTCCACAGTTTGGCCACAATGTCAAATTGCCCTCAAAGCACATCACACTTCCTGTGGGGGGCTTGTGTTGGAGGCCGAACTTTTTTGGCTTCATGCACCGCTACGGATGTTGTTTCAGGTTTTCTTTATACATCCATGGATTTGGGAAGCTAAGGGACTGATCACAACAATTCTCGTGTGATGCGAGAGCGACGGTTGGTGGTGGTAACGTACGTCTAAGTTGGTTTGACATCCACCGCAGAAGAAGTAACAAGAAAACATGGAGGGTGAAACTGTAAATACAGAGCAGGAATTGTTTCAAATTTAAAAAAAATGTATCATATTATAAGATTACATACTGTGATAAAAGACTTTCTAGTTTTGAGAGCTTCTTGAGTTTGAGTATTACCAAATAAAACGCTAGTATGATATACAAAAAAATTCTGATACATGTCACTTCCATGTCCTATCTACTCAGGCAGCCCATCTGTAGCACTTCAAAGAAAACAGTCTGCTTTTAATAAAAAGGAGCTAAGTAAAAGAGCAGAGTTTCCACAGTGACTGAGCCTGCCAGAACAGAGAGGCTTTTGTGACTCTCACATCTGGGAGGCTAGTTATGGTTTGTCCCCCCTTTATCCCAGAGCCCTAAAGCTTAGAGGCCCTGGGCATGGGAAGGAAAGGGCCAACAATAACCAGAATTTGAGTCAATCTGAGGAGTGACTAGAGGGGGAAAGAATTTAACAGATCCGCCCTCTGTATCACCATGAACCATAATAATAATACCATAAAACTGGATAGATAACTGAAGTTGGTGATGGTGCCTGTGGAGTAGATAAAACTAGGAAGACTAATAAGACCTCGTTCTTATTTAAAATAGTACAACGTGAAACATTAAATTAGCCCCATTTACACTGAGCATACAGACAAAAAAAGAAATTAAAAAAATCCTCCTGGTGCCTAACGGGACACGACGTCACCGCGGAGCCACACACGTTTCCACAAGTCGAGGGTTTAAGATAACGGTGTGAACGCACGGTTGCGCCACATTGTTTGTGGCAAAGTAACGATGTAGTGATACTTCTTTAAGCTATGAATACAGAATAATGTGGGGGGGCAACAGAGAGAGGGGGAGAAACCTGTAAAGGGAGAATCACAAGGCACGACTCCTGCGCGTTCCCCCCCTCATCACCAAATCCAGTCGAGACACCGCAGTCAGGATGCCAGATAAAATTACCAGAACATTCTGCATACTAGCAGAAATATAACGGAATGTGGCGCTAACGACACCACTTTAGCGTTAATATACCGTAAATTAAACAAAAAAAAACACCCACGCGACCACTTTACGTGCTTTAATTAGCGCTGCCTGCTGCCAGCATGTGCGCGTAAACTTAAGTTAGCCTTTAGACAATAACGCTACGTTTCCCAGACTGCGGTGTTGAGAACACGTTCTTAAAACGCCGGGATTACATTAGCGGCTTTCACAAGAACTCACTCTTCCTCCGGCGTAAACGTTAAAGCTATAACTTGAGCCAAACGCACTATTGTTAGCCACAGCCGTACGACTAACGTGGTGATGCTGCCGCGGCTGCGTTACGGCGACTTGTTTGCGTGGTAGGCTCTTTTACCTTCAGTTGTGATTTCTGGGTCCTCAGCTTGCTCACCAACGGCTCCTGGATGTGGCCGCGTATTTCTTGAGCTTTTTCTTCGTTTTCCCTTAATAGAAAGAAAGCCCTCCCGCTCTAATATCAAGCCATTCAGTTGTTTCTCGCTTCGAGGAGCCAGCGTCCTTCGCCAGTTGTGTGCTACACTGCGGGGTGAGGACAAAGAATATTCCCAAATCCCCCCCTTTTTCTCCTCCCAGTTTCAGCCGGGCACCCCACCCCCTGTCTGCGCACTGTGCGCAGAGTGGAAGAAAACGATCATCTGCCAGCATTCCTGATGCAATCTTTGCCTCTCTTTCAGTTTTAACTTTACCCTGGACTTAGGGACTGGTCATAAAAAAATTTAAAAAACTGGAGTCACTGCAAGTGACGCCAGAAGGATTCAGAGAGAAGAATAAATAGGCTACCACTTCCTTAGTACTTGATATACACAACTTTCAAACAATGCAAAGCACTTTAATTGTTACCAACAGAACAAACAACTGATTTAATGGTGCTTCATGTTACAACCTGCAGATCCCTCATCTGTGCCCACATTCCTTAGAGCATTAGATGACCATAACATAACAGCAGTCTCACTGTTTGTGTGGTGGGTCAGGCCCCATACGGTGAGACCTTTTCCTACATTTGCACCTCGCATCCAGACTAAAATGGCGAATCCGAAGACCTAAAACGGAGAAGTTTGAAAACGCTGCCGACCCTGTTTTTCGTTTTAAGACTTTGGGTAGCGTTTTGGTGTGGACAGGCAAAAAAGAAAGACTTTAGACACAGACACTGACACTTGGCTGGCTTATTGGGTCTTATAAGTCATGCAAAGCAGAAACCCAATGCTTTTAATTTACTATAACTGTAATAGAACAGACCATCTGCTTCTTGCGCATGCCCAGTGTACGTGAACAGCCACTAGATGTGCGTTTTCATTTGTTTTAATATAAACAGAGATCAACTCTGATACCCAGCTAAAACGCTGGTGTGGAGGGAGATCGTATTCCTTTGTGGATGGGGTCACCATCTGTTTCTGTTGGCGATGTTTGATAGTGCATTGATACTGATAGTGAGTGCGCCCTCACCCAGCTGATGCAGTTGTTCGGAAGTTGTTGCCATCATGAGGCCCCTTCCTCTATGTCACGCTTTCTTTGGCAAGGGTCGCACGTGCGTTTCCTCAACCCCCCCCCCCCCTTGAAGCAACACCCTGCACTTCACAATGTTCAATACTAGAAGACAAAGGAATGTTAACTCTGTTTTAAGTCAGGATTTATGACCCACATTAGGGCTTGAAGGAGTCTGGAGAATTACTGAATCATGATCATGAATCACTAAATGAACTATGTGGACTAGCTAAAAAAGTGCCATCTACCCTCTGCAGTATGGCATTAGCCTAACACTCAGTCAAAGAGTTGAGATTTCCTTTAAGCAGCTGAATTTCCAGTAGGCTTACACTGCACTTTCCCTGTCGAAGTACTGAATTTAATGACATGTGCGGTTACCCAGATTAAATGTTGCAGGCGTCCAGTCAGCATTTGTCTCCTGTGGCAGTTACTCAAATTGAATAACCACATTGTTATGCGGATCTCCTGAAATGCCAGTCTTCATTTCTCACCCACCTCTCCAAACAAAAGCACAGACAAAGCAGATCTTCTCTACCTTCACATGTTCCTCGTTGTGAATGGACTGCGAAGATCAGGGACTGTTTGATGTTTTTTTGAGGGCTGGCCGCGGAGGGTGACAGCACATCACAGGCACCAGTTATTGTTTAATATCTGCTGCAAACAGGAGGTCAGCAGAGGAATGCAATGCCCTTCCCCCTTCTCGAGGAGCAGGGAAGCTCTATTGTGAATGGCAAGCGTGCTTTTATTCATAGGGTTTAATGTGGGGTGCCCTGGTAAACCACAGTCCAAATGACAGAGAAAGATGAGCTGGAGATGGAACAGCCCAGCCTTGGGGTTCTTTTAGAGCAAGAGCTGAGGTTAGCTCTGTTGTTGCTTACAAAGAATTAAAAAAATGTGTGCAGGCATGTATTAATATTCTACAGTTATACTTGCTAGTACTCTGGTTGGGACTTTGAGCATGCATGTTAAGAATTGATCTGTAAGGATGCAGAAAAACAGTTTACCCCCAATGCGCTTGTTTCTGATCACACACAGGGGTGAAACACCACACTGTTCCTAATGCTAATGTACTGTAAAAACCTCTTGAACCCATGGCTGTTTTTCAGTTCCTTTTGAGGCTCACGGTGTCACCATATTGAGTCATTTTTCAGGATGGGACAGGCCAATCAGAAGGGCTACTTCTCCAGTGGAAGTGATGCTATACTTTTATGACAATATACAGTATATTGACTCAGGTACTATTCACCCACACTATAAGAAAACACATCTGTTTTTCTCTGTGTTCCATCCACGCTAAGCTGACACCCTCAAATGCTGATTTATGACCCAAAGCTGCTTGCTCAATTGGTGATTACCCAATAGAGGAGAATTAATCACTCTTCTCTTGTGGTGTTTCAGTGTTGGCGTTTATGATTCATTCACATTGGTGTAGATATGATCTGACACTAATTGTTTGTTACTGTTTTTAGTCTGTACTTCTCTCTACTGGTCTCCGTTTTACCACAAAAAGAAATGTCTGGAGTGGCTTTTCTTCATGAGTGCTTACCAATCGACAAGTTTTCCTTTGTGGTGACAGCTCCACAGATATGATGTTGCGACATATCTCAAGAGTTGGAGGAGTTTTGCTCAAGAGTTGCCCTCTTGTTTTCTTCAGAGCGTGACCAGATAGGAATCATCCCCTTGCGGTGTTTGCTTTTCTGCCACAGACACACGCACCCACACACAATTTTGATAAAAGAGCCTGCTTACAACTGGTTTTGTGCCTTATGAATGATTGTGCAAGTTCTAAAAGACATAAGCTTTTGATCAGCACTTAGTTTGGAAATAATTTACAGTAGTCAAAGGCGAGGGACAACAAAATGATTCTTTTTGCATTGTGCCCCTGAATTACACATATAATGTTTGTCAAGTTAAAATATACATTTGCATGTCAACACATCAACGCTGAATTGGAAAGACCACAAATACAAAAGTCTTTTTCCCTCGATGACTGAAGCTAACATAACTTTTGTGGATGATGTGTTGAAGGACAGAGAGTTGTTGGATTGAACGCATCACATGAGATACATTGTGCATGGAAGATAGCGAAGTTACCCAGCTAGTAGAAACCAAGCAATGAACATTATGCTGTATACCATACAACTTGGAACTCGAAGATTTCAGACCTCCAACTAGAAAAAGGCCACTAACGCCACTCATAGTCTGAGGTCCTATTTTTGAACTGGGTAGATGGTTACAGTAAACAATCTCTGAATGTCATCTTCTCTGCACTAAAGTTATTCAGTTAAACATAAAAAATGCCAAAAATTGTGAAAACATTTGGAAATATACAACATTTACTGCCTTTTGCAGGTTAGCAACGGAGTTAGCTAGACGGGAAGACAGTTTATGTCACTCGTTTTCATTAAGCAGCAAGGGGACTGTTGAGGGTTCAGCTGTGTACACTTGATAAAGAAACCATGTTTTTCATTCACGTTTGGCTTCATGCACCTTGGACGCTTCGAGATCGGAAGTCAGAAACTTTAAGCGGGAAATTCTGACCTCCAATTGTGACTGGAGCGCAGCCTTAGCTAGCGTTACAGCCAGCGAGAGATGTAGTTCACTTTGCTGTTTTATGACAAACTGGAACTTTCTTGACGGTCAAAATAATCTTTTACATTGACAGACTTCATATGTGTAATTCAAGGCACAATTCAAACGGGATAAAAAATGTGTTGTCTCTCGCTGTACATATTTTTCCTGAAGTAATGTCCCATGGGGCGGAAGATGAAGGGCGGGACTTAGACTCTACTTTTCCCCATTCAGCTGTGGTCACCACTTTTGTTAGCACAAGCTGAAATCCTTGAGAGGACCATGAAGATGGAAAAAATATGGCTTACTCTAACAGACCTCAGGCTGACAGCTGTGGTTTTGTTTCCTCAACTACCGTTTCTGAACACTGTGAAGGGATTCCTGTTTTCTATAAAATCGCCATCTTTGCGGAGTAGATGAGCCACATAGGCACACAAATTCTAAACCTCAGTCACATAAGGATCTGCGAGTAAGCAGAAATGCTCGCTGTATAGTCTCTCTGGTTTGACTCAAACTTGCATTCTTGAGGCAGTCTCCCTGCCAACACACCCAGGAAAATGCACAAGGGCGTGATTCATTTTATTAAATAGCATTAGCACAAGGTTAACCTGGCAGGCGTCCAAGATGACTTTAGAAAAATGTCCAGCAGTGTCTCCGCCATGAGCCAGAAAGGAATTCCTTTCTCTTGCAGCATGGCTGTCAGTTGCAAAACCTTTTTAAATGATTTGTATGTCCACTCCTCGTGGCATTTTTTTGTTTTCAATTTTTTAATCTTTCAGCTCCTTTCTTCCACCATCCATACTTATGTAAGAATGTGACCCTTTATCAGAAAGACAAAGTTAATATTCGGATAGTAAACCTACCTGCACCTGTAAGGTTTCTGGCAGTCATTTGAAAGACACAAAGTCATTAAGTTCAACAGTGAATCTAGCCCAAGTTGTTACATTTTAATTCACAGTACAACAGGGAAGCTGAGTTTCTTGCCGGCAAGACTAATGCTTTCCATCTGTGTGTTGTTTAGGAGCCTGTGTATCCTAAATAGTGCCTAATAAGGTTCGGCCTCAGATCAGATTGGCTCAGTTTGACTTAACCCCTCATTAAAACAGATTGGACCTGATGCCATTGATCTAAACAAGATTTGGACTATATGATACATGGTGCTACCTGAAACCTAAATCCTAACAGAATAAAACAGTATGCACATTAAAATGTGCTTACAGGCCTGAAGTGTTCAACATTCTGTATTATCAGGTGCAGTATATCACGCCTAGAGCCCCAAAATGAATCAAAACAATAGCCAGAGGTATTGTGCCATGCATTCCAAGAAAGTTCAGTGTAATCATTAATAAAGCAAGGCTGATGTGTTTTTTAAGCTGTAAATCTCTGGATGTTGAAATAGAGGCTTTGCAGTGGGAGGCTTAATTCCTTTCAGTAAGTGGATGAAAGCTTTTCTTCTGTGCAGTCTCTGAATTTTTCTGTCTGGTTTGCTTTTCACTCCTTGCTGGTTTACTGCTTGCTCTTCCTTCCTTTCCTGCCTGTCACCCATGCAGAGGGGGACAGGGTGACTAGGCAAGGGGTAAAAGGGGGGGGTGAGTGGGCTTAATTTGCAAGGTCACCTTTTTTGCATGGGGGGAGGGGGGCTGATGTTCTCAAAAGTGAGGCTCCTTGTTTTTTGCTTGGTTTTTGCGGATCTATATAGTCACCCAGAGTCTTTCCGGTGCAATCTTTGTTTCAGAAAGTGGACAAAAATATACTTTATATTATCTATGTGCGCAGATGCTATTATGAAACCCCTTGTGTCTGTCATGCAGCCAACACCAGCACCCCCCAGCAGCATGGAGGGGGTACAGTTGCAACAGACTGCACGTGGGACACACAAAAGAAACCCCTGTGCTTACGGGGAGGAGCGGTACAGAGTTACCATGGAAACAGACAGCCCTACCCCCCCTAGCAGATGGTGGTGGTGAGGGTATCGGGGGCTGGGTGTAGGATATGGCGGGACCCAGAGATGATTATCTGTCTCAGGTTTCCGTTCTGTGTGTCTTCTTAACAAAAGCAGGTGGCTTTGTTTTGTGTAAACTTGTTTGTTAATGCGAGAGGCAGCCTTTGTTCTGGGGATTAACAAGAAAACACAAGTTATCACTCACATCGATTTAAAGGCATTTGTTTAATTGCACTTTAATGAGCTGTAACTTGAATCAAATCAAATCACAACGCCCCAGTAACTTTGGAAGATATCCACTTAATTTGGCAAACTCAGGCTGCTGAAGCCACATTTCAGTGTTGCCTAGTTTTCAAAATGCATTTTTACACTGAGCAGTGGATTTTTGTCCTCCAACTCTGACGCTGTATTCAGCCCTGTGTGGAAAAAATGCATCTTCCTTGATTCAACCTGACTCGCCGGTATGAAACGTTACATCATCCGGCAAGGCGCTGCAGTGGCCGATCATCTTGGTAGATCACTTTGTGACATGAACACTGTGAATTCTACAGTTTACCTCGCAATCGTCACAAGATTTTAAAAAAAATGTATATCATGATTTTACATACTTATAAAATCAGATACACCTTCCGACTCATGGAGCTGGACTTTTGTGGATCATATTGTAGCATTGCTGCTGCAGTTAGATGGGTTTGATTCCACTCAGTTGGGTTTCCTGGCCGGTTCTCCGATTTGGGTCTTTCCTTTTCCCAACAAAAAGGCAGCGCTTGAAAATGGAAAATCAGGTTACCTCACTCGCTGAATGCACATTTTAAATACAGTAGTCAGGTAGCTACTCTCCTCACGTTAGTCCAAGCTCTCACCCCAACCTGTTTAAGTTCTCTCAGCGGCAACTGAATGAGTTTTAGTCACAGTTAGTCACATTAGGCCTCTACAAGACAAATTAGAATTATACAAACCATAATTACAGTTTCACACAAGTTAAAAAGGAGCAACCTTTAATCCTTTGGAGCAAAACATGCTTGAGGCTAAAGAGCAAAGGAAGTCCTTTAAAAAGAGAAAAAAGAAACACTTCAAGGCACAGGAAGTGTGGTTATAGAGGATGGCCTCTGTGCTCTGCTGCCCCCCTGCCCATGCTGCTGCTTACAACCCATCTCCGGGTAGCAGAACGCTTCCTTACCTTTGCAGTCTAAGAACCCATAAAACTTCTCTGTGAAATGTTTTTGATTGAATTTCAGAAAACGAGTGGCAAAAGTCAATGCATTAATGTTTAAGTATAGCACCAAAACACTTTATTTACATTGTTTTTCAGTCCACTCGGTTTTAATGGCAGCTCCAAGAGGAACTATCATTACTAGATTAGATAATTTCATACAAATTTGAGCAAATCATGTTTTTAACACCAGCCAAACTGAATGGGACCTGGGATCTGTGTGTGCATGTGGATACTCCACGTGTAACTCAACTCTCCAGCTGCCCGCATCTGGTTTGGAGGTTTTGTAACTCTGTACTCACCCAAGCTTGTATCCCTCTTCCCACTCATAATGACACCCAATCTTGTGTCTTGTGAGAAAAACAGCCTGCCTATGTTTTATCTCTATGCAGTTCTCTGTCTTCCAGAAATGTGATCTTATAAGAACTTGTTGGAGGACTGAGCATGAAACAAATGCCAAACTTTAAAAGTAATGGTCCTTAATTCACACTATTAAGCCCCTATGCTTTTTTGTCATAAACAGGTGATGTCAGTATGACTGTGCCAAGGAGTCATAAATGCGTAAAAGACTTGGCAGCCATATTGCCAAGCCTTCCACTGAAGTTGCAAAGAGGAATTATGAGCACAGCAAAACTGCTAAGATCACCATTGATTCAGCATGCACAGCACCTCTCCTCTGGGTGACAGGAAAATGAGACAATCTATCAAAGCGGCACTAAGAGACTGCAGAGGAAAAGAAGATTTGTGCGTTTGGAGTCATACAAACTGACGGCTGGAATTAAGGAATTTATAACCACCTCACACATTCCTGGTCATCAGCGGGTCAACAACCTTCAGAACTGAACTTCCACTTTAGTCTTTTATTTTTCCAAATTTATGTCCAAGTAACTGACGGAATGAGAAGAGGTTTCACATGTCAAAATGTAAGTTTGGGTGAGGAGTGGTATGTCCGTACGCTTGTGAGGGTGAGCTCGGACATGGTTCTCGTCCCGCACATGTGTTTATTCCATCTGGCCCTGCCCTCTCATGTCTGAGTGGTGATGTCATGACACCGCTTCTTGTTGCACCACAGTTTACGCACTGGGTCAAAGTTAGACTTTTGGGAGACTCTGGAGTATGTTTATACATGGACAGGACGGGACAAATTATGCATACTCTCCACATGGTGAAAACCACTGTCTGTCAATTGTGAGTCACGGATTTACCATGACGCTCGTTTTAAAAGCGAGATGACGTCCCCACAAAAAGTTTATTGTCAATGTGGAGACAGTGTTATGAGTTGTTGGCGTATCTGAGTAGTTACTGAATCTACGTGTCCAGATCAAAATCCACTGGCTGAGCAGCTACAGTACGCAGAAGGAAAGGGATTGAAGAAACTAAACAAAATAAATCTAATTTAATTTTTCTGTTACGTTTCAGACAAATACAGAATGCGTCTACTAGCTCTGTATAATAATCCTATTGTTCCTTCATACATCCATAAGAGAATGGGGTGCAACTAAGCAAGCCTATGCAAATGTACTCATCTCAGGGAGAGTAAAATCTTCAGGATGAAGTCCCAAATTACGGGAATTGAAGTGTCTTTGCGAGTTAATAGTCGTGCATGAAGTGCATGAAAGCTAATAAGTGGACCAGTAGGAGTTAGGAATGTTTTGTCAAGCTGACACATGTGCAGATGAAATAAACAAAACAGAGTTTTTAGTAAGAAATTTTGGGTCATTTTTATGGCCATACACGCAAGGACAATGTGACACTGACTTCCAGATGAGGATGAGGAGTTTGCAGGGCGAGGGTTTCTTTACAGCATGTTTTGTACAGCCTGTTGCGAACCCTATTGTGTAAGGGTGACGTAAAAATACCCCTAAAGAGAATGTCTGACTGTTAAGGTCACCTTACATACATTTTATGTCCTGGCTGGAGGAAACAGCCCATAAACACATGGATAGTGCTGTAAGGGCCGATGGGTTGAGCAACCTTTTATGACAAAATAACCACTTGAACTCAAGACAGCTAGCGGCCAGTGAGAACAATACGTTACTCCAAATATGGAGAACGAGGAAAGTTTCACAAGAGTTTTAGAACAATAACAGGACTGCTGATGCAAGTGACAGCATGTTTAATTTACTAGGGACTACGCAACAGCAAACAACTGGACATGAAAGGAAACTGCACAAAAAGTAATGGTCAAAAATCATCAAACACCAGCACTTAGGATAAAAAGGTTCATTCTGAAATAAACAGATATAACAAAGTGTCTACATTTGTTTATTGGTCTGTAGGATCAACGTGATTTGAGATTTTGCACATTTTGCTGGCATGCTTAAGCTTGAAAGGTGTTAGATCAGGGTTATAGATATTCTAAAACTTAAACCAAATGTTGTCAGGTCCATGTTGTTTGCCCAATACACCGTACATAAAGTGCAGTAAGCAGTAATTCTGCTTTTACCATTTGAAGTTAAACTTCTTAAAGGAATAGAACACATATTTCTCTGCTGGTAGGCTCTTGTCTTTCCTCAACATTATTTAAAAAAACAGCTGTTCGCTGATGTTGGCTATGGTAATCTAATTAATTCAACATAGGAGTGTTGATGTTTGCTACCATGGGTGTATGTTCTAACTCTGAAGAGCTTCACTTTAGGAGGAACAGGGATGACATCAGAGCAATTCCCAATTGTGTGACACACCAACCAAAGGAGGGTCTGGTGGTTTGGCTGAAGGTCCTAAACACTTCTGTCTGAGCAACATGAACAAATAATTTCTCACCACCTGAACAACACAGCGGGAACATACTATGATTCATTCGTTTATGTGCGGTGAATTTTCACTCACGGCTCACTGGTTGTTCAAAAAACATAAAGATAGATTTAAACATGAACCACAGTTGTGTCCTCCGACGAAATAACTTATGAACTCTTCTTTTTTTTCCCAGTCAAGCAACAAAACAGCTGCTGGGTTTAAAAGTGTAAGACTTATTCGTCTAATGAGACATTAAAGAACCCACAATGATATTATATTCATTGCGAATATCTGTACTCCCCTTCATGCCAGTATCATCAAGTCAGAAAGTATTACAGTAAACACTAGGAGATATGGCCGATGTGAACATATACAAATGTATTTTATCAAGGGTACAACCATTTCAGTTATTATTGTAAGATTAATGTAATGTGACTAGCAGCTAGACACGGTCCTGAACTCCCTGAGCGAAATTCTGGAGCTCTTCTGCCTGACCTGTGAGCCATGTGAACCATTTGCCTTTTGCCTCACAGTCGCACCTGACACCTCCGCTCCCACTGCAATCATCCCTTCTTTAACAGTTTGCTCTATCTGTCAGTCTCGGAATAAGTAGACCTATGCATAACAGAAAGACAATATTTATTGAATTTTAGCCAACATGAGAAGTGCTAATGCAGAAGACATGGTCACACTGTGGTATACAGTACTGGCACTGTATACTCACCGGTTTACAGTGCCAGTACTATATACCGGTGAGGACAGGCCCACTTCAAGAACTGGTTAGACCTTATTTTTCACAGCACTTACACACATCACCACACACCAGTGACAGACAGAAACACACGAAATGCAACACAGCATTACTCAATAACAACGGGCAAAAAACAAAATCAGATATAATTCCAACAATGACGAGTGAATCACTGACAGAACAGATGCATGTTGTTCCTGCATATGTTATTTAACCCCTGAACGCCTGAATTTTTTTACAATCAAAAAAATGATTTGTGTTTTCATTTGCTTTCAAGCTGATGTTAAATTTAGTGAAGGTTGTTAATTTGTCTATAGAACGTAGAAAAGATATAAATTCAGGTATGTGTAGGTGTGATGCAAATTAGCGACGACAGGCATAAACAAGAAACCAGGGCCTGCAAAAGGTTCCTAGGTACATATCAAATATGCACCAACAGGCATTGAGGGAATCCATGTGCAATCTTGGCTTGCAGTCTGCAAGGAAGAGGTGTGATGCGAATTTGCGTCAAGGGGTTAACGTATTCAATTAAATATGTACACATGGGTATCCTCTTTAAAAACAATTGTGGAAGCACACACAGCATTCAGTTCAGTGGGTGCAGCTTTCTTACCAGTATCTGTAAAAAACAAACAAACAAACACAACAATCCAAAATCTTATTAAAATTTATCGCTCTCACCAGATGGCTACAAGCTAATAGCTAATTATACACTCTGAGCTAACAGGGGATATTGATCATGTTCGACGAATTTACTTTATCAATTTGTGCAGGTTGAGGCTCAAAACAACATCTCACGTTGAGCTCTCATTCATGGTTTGTTTCTGCATGCCTGCACAAGTTTCTCACAGTGGAGGTACTTATCTAATTTATCACTTAACTGTACCTGGACTATGTGTAGCCCTGTTGCCTTGTTCTTAGACTGGATGGCTTCAGTAATGTAACATGTAAACATGTTAATAGGGTGTCAAGTGATCTGGTATGAACTTTGCTGCTTTTGCAGACCATGATCTGGTGCAGAAAGGCTTGTTAGTTGCATAAGAAAAGCCTGAGGCTGTTACAAAGCAAGCTGTTTTTTGTTTCTGGGGCGAGGAGCTTGTAGGTGTACATGCATGAGCCCCTTGAGTGTCTGTATGCATGAGTATGTATGTGTCAGACAGGGAAAGGCAGGGTCATTGTCTCCTGGTTAGCAAGGTTATACTCAATATCCAAGTCAAGCAATTACAGAGGGACAAAGATGTCGGTGTTACATGCAACAACCCTAACAGCATTACCCTAACGAGGAAGAGGTGACAATAAACTGAAGATACATGTCTCACCAACAACCTCCTGTTAAACATTCAATGCAAAGTCATGAAGCGTGTGAGAATTGCAAACAAATGCTGGTGTTGAGTTTCCAAATACTGATGTATAGAGGGCAAAAGAAGGACATTTAGTCACACACTATATTTGATGTGTTTAATCTCCTGTCTAATACTTCATTATGTAAATAGTCAACATATGTCACTTTAAGTCCTGCACATTTTTAAAACCTGGTGCATAGCGTAATGCTCATTCTTCTTCTTGTACAAGGCCAATATTTGGTTTCATAAATTAATCTTTATCTTTGTCAGACGGGACTTTTGTTTTTCCGTGTCCTCTGGCACATTGGACTGTTGTGTCCATAATGTAGTCCTGGAAACAGAAAAGCCAGCCACTTGGCTGACTTTGGTGCTCTGTCAATATCACAATCATTGTTGAACAGAATGTACTTGACCACAGGCTTACATATTTTGTTCAGCTCATTGAGAATATAAAGCTGTGTGTTGTGACCTGTCAGATTGATGTGGTTTGTGCACTCAGCTCATTTGCTTCCACACACAGCCCCACCTAGCGTGCTAATGTCTAGCTGTGTGCAATGGCTTGATTGTGGTCCTTAGGGTGAATTACGCTTTCTCAAACTCAACCTTCTCATCCTGAATAGCTTGCAGGCCAAACCTTTTTCAAACACTGACACTCCGCCCTTTACACAAAATCCAACCTGCTTGTATATAATTAATTTGGTGAGGGGCACGTGGGAAATACAGCTGACACAGGTAACTGCCAAAGTACGAGAGAACCCAATTTGACCTCAGTTCATAGAACCTGATATGTTTGTTTTAAAGACAGTGGGCACAATCACATCAATTCAACCCTTTCACAAGGTTCAAACTGAGTTTCTTGCACCACAGTACAAGACAAAAAAGTAAACTGTGACTGAGTTTTTGGTTAGCAGAAAAAGCCCTACTCCAATACAATCTCCATCATTTTTTAAGAGGAGATAGGGACCATGAACGTGGGACAGAGACATGTTTTGAATTAGTTATTACAGAGATAGAATTTATGAAATGCATCTTCCCGTACCGGATGAGCTGTGAACTTTTATATCAACGCAGTGCTGTTCTGTGTGGTATTCCCACTTTGTCCACACCACATACAATTTTAATTCTGTATTAAAGTTGCACTAATCAATATTTTTATATAAGCGATGGGTTAAATGAATAAGTGGAATGTTTAAGGGGTCATTCATAGATCAGTGCCCCTCAGCTCTGCAGAGCCATTTGCTTCTGCTCTCATCAACCTTGTTTCCAGCCACAGTGGGAAACATAGTGCAGCATTTAGCAGCTCAAGAGACAGATATTTGGTGGCGCATAGTGAATGTTGGGCATTTTTAAGGTAACCACAAGACTTGAAATAAACGCTAATGTCATGTTGCAAACACACAAGTGGCCAGAAAGTCAATAAATGCAGTTCTAAAGGTGGTGCGACATTTAGATCCACCACGTGTCGCACTAGTGCACCAACATTTCAGACAAATGGATATGTAAAACATAAAATACATTTTATGTAGCTAATATTAGATGGTTTCAATTGAATGTTTGGGACACCGTTAGCGAACAGCAGGACTCGCATGCACTGACACGCACTGGGGGACCGGCAGCCAAAACTAAGAACGGAAAAGCTCTTATTACAACACACACACAGAGAGAGTATGACTCTCTGCTGACTTACGCTACTATTTCTTTACATAGCAAATCGTTGTTTGTTGCTATGTTAACGTTCAAAATCTTGTATATATAAATTTTAAACATACAATCCTACTTATTTTGAAATTCAATTCCTAATTAAATAAACTAATGATCTGACTGTATGAAAACATGAAAAGGTATCTGCTTTCTGAATAGATAAAGTTAAAGATACAGCCTTTACAGCGTGGCCTTGTAATGCTGCAAATTGCTTATTGTCCAATGTTAGCTTTGCACTGTTGGGTTTGCACTTAGGGTCACCTGAGCTTGTTGCTTTGTCAACAAAACCCACAAGTGTACTTTTAGAAGCAATGCAGCCAAACTCTGAAAGGGGAGTTTGCATGTCGCCAAAAAGGTCACTTAGTCTGAGAAACCTAGATAGCTTGCGCCTTTCTTAGCCACTTAAACACACAGACGTTGTTCTGTTTCAGACAAAAAACACATCAGCAGTGTGTGGGTTGGCATAACATTTCCATGGCTCCTTTCTGCTCTGTGAGAGAGCAGACGTGTTATTTTAAGCCTGACTTAAATGCTCCTAAATGGAACAGCGGTTGACCTTGATTAAGACTTGGTTTTGGAATATATATGCTGTGGTTGGAGTTGTTGGGAATCATACTGAGTGTAATATAAACCCGGAAATCCAACCCAAAGCCTTTGGCTCTTTGACACGCCTTCCATTGAATGAAAAAGGGTTTGAATCCGAAAATAAGACCAACTGATGTCATTATACGTATAAAACTCTGAGTTTGTGCTTTTGTTCCTCCAAAATTGAGAGTACAGTACAACTACAGAGCCCACAGAGGATCAGTATAAGTATGCCACACAGATATATGAGCTATGTACCTGTATAATTTGAATTATAACAGTCAAAAAAATTAAAACTTTGTACAGCTTTCCAAACACATGGACATGGCGACAACCTTCTGTCCTATGTTGTCTCCAAACTCAAGTGAAGATATGACTATATGCACAAAAAATAGGTTAAACATAGGATAAAAAACTGAGAGAAGGAAATGATTCTGGCTTACTGTGAGTGTGTCTTTCACAGCCACAGTGAGTCAAATTCCTTGTATGTGTCAACATACTTGGTCAGCAAAGTTGATTCTCACTCCAGTGGTGAAAAAAGTTTTCACATCCTTTCCACTGTGAAAATACTCCACAAAAAAATGCAGTAAAAGTCCAGCATTCAAAACCTTACTGATGTAAAAGCATATAGGAATTATCAGCAACATTTACTTATTTATGCAGAAAAATTACTACTTATTGGCACAGGGTCGCTGGGGGGGGGGCATGAGCCAGTCCCAGCTGACATTGGGCGAGAGGCTATGTGTCAGCCAGTTCATCACAGGGCTGACACATAGACAAACAGCCATTCACACACACATTCACACTTAAGGGCAATACATCCCAAACTGTCACGAGACTGGGCAGGGTCTGAAAATGTGAAAATATGACTCATGTTCAACGTGCTTTTCAAATTACCCGTTACAAGTGAAATGACTTCCTTTAATTTTAAGATAGAGACACGTGCGCTGTCCTTCGTTGTTTGAAAATGTCAAGAATAGTATTTGATATGAACCACAAAAACACAGGTTTAAAGAATGCTCCCTAGCTGTACCTCAGTGTCAAATACAAATATGAGGAACTGAAGGAAAAAGACAGGAATCATTTTTGAGAAAGTTTATCACTGATTGCAGTGCTGAATTTCCTAAAAAAATACAGCTGATGGCCTGCATTAGAAAAGGCAGGGAGCACAGGATAAATGGGAGTCACTGACACAACAATGAAGATCTTTACTGACGAGCAGCAGTACACACTGGCTACTGTTTTCTCATTCGGCTTAACACCTTAGTGAAACAGACAGGAGCTCTCAGTGGTGTGTCCACAACCTAATCTCCAGCCATCAAGCCGACAAAAAACACAAGCAAACAAAGCAGGCCGGGTAGATGGGAGGATTGTCTGGGTGGTCCCATTCCAAACTGTCGACTCAGAAGGCAAACAGGCTGGTTTGTACACTGAATCTTCTTTTGTAATGTAACCGTAGATTAAGGTGTTAAAATAGCAGGAAAGTCTTAAAATAAGACCTTGCATGGATGCTTGAGTACAGGGGATTCTGTGAGAGCCGCCAGATCATCAGAGCTTTCAGGCTAGCAACTCCTATCACCAATATTTACATACAGTAAAACAGACAAACATACACCTACTCTGCTGAATATATTTAGCATTCAAAGCTGCTCCAGGCTCTTAATGAGCATTAAAACAGTGTTACATTTTATTACGATAGTCCTGCAGAAAATTCATAAATTACGCATAGCAATATCACTTAAATTCTTGATGTATTAACCCACCATTAACATCACTCATAAACTCCTGCTCTTCACTTATTTCTTCACTTGTAAACATAATTATGTTGCTCTCATCATCACCAGGAAAAAAATCCCTTCTATCCCCTCCTATCCCTGATGGTCTTGCATGATGAATAAGTATGTGCCTGTACTTCTCAGCACTGAGGAGACCTTTAATTCGGACGAAATCCGTTTGCAGAAATGTAACCTCCACCATGTTTTACTGATGCCTACAGACACTCATTCGTGCACTACTCTCCAGCCCTCTGGTGAATAAACTTCTTCCTGCACCCAGTTCCTGTGTGTCTGTGCATAGCTGAGTCGCTTGGCCTTGTTTCCATGTCGTAGGTTTGGCTTCGTGGCTGCAAGTCTTCTATGAATGGCACTTATAACTAGACTTTTCCAGACAGTAGATGGGTGTACCGCCGTCCCACTGTTTTCTGCAGCCCTGAGTTGATGGCACTGCTGGAAGTAAGCGTTATGGACGACCACTGTGCCTACATATTGAATTGGTAATCATTAGCACCTGTTTGGTGTAATTGTTTAATCATACAATTTTGACAATATACAAAAGAAGGCAAAGGTTGATATCACATCAAATGTTTGATTTTTCTTCTTTTCACTCACTTTGTATTTTGTTAGTACAATCTATTAACATGTCTATTTTTGGAAGCATTCTTACTTACAGGATTTTGTCCACATCTGCCTAAAACCTTTGCACAGTACTGTATATTCACGTGTCTGAACTGTGATTTATGAAGCTATTTTGACATGGAATTCCTGGAAACATTAACTAAGTACTAAGAGAGGACTTGTCTGCTACTGTGCGTTGCTGTCATGTGTCACTTAGAAAGTATCTCATTAGTTGAACCATTTTGGACTTGTGTTACTTGTCCTTCAGAAACAATCAAGATTAATTTGCTTGATTAGATGCGCTAAGTAACTGTACAAACTTATCTACTTTATTTCAGCAATACTGTATTGGTCAATTAGTGCATGTGGGATTCCTGAAGGACTATTTGACCTCTGTCCAGTCTTTCAGGCTACAATGTGCTGATTAGAGCAGCCTGTGGTCCAACAGATGGAAAAGACCACAGTCTTTAAATGGACATGCCGGGGTTATATTAGGAAACATTTCCTTTTAGTTAGCGCTGAGAGCAGGTAGGGGCACCCTGATTCACCAGTGAGGGAGCCCTGTGGTGGAGATGTGAGAACATCTGTAGAAGGAGGTGCCACGTTGATAACCCTAATGACATTCCTGCGCTCTTATCCAGCTTTCCTTTGACGTGAAGGTTTTTTAAGTTAGTGCCAGCTCTACACACACAAGATCAAAACCTTGTGGCAACAAGTTTTTCTTTAATGACACATCAACCCTAAAACACTTCTAGCAGTTCTAGCTGTTTGGAGATGTACCATTGTGTTTATCACATTTTCGGGGCAGTATTTTCTCATTTTGATAAGTGTCCTACAATAAATCATGTTGAGACTTTCTGAAGCAGAATTTTAAGAATACATAAAGCTTAAATAGTAACAACTTGTTGTTGTCGGTGACTAAGTAATGTGAGGGATTACAAAAAAGTCACAATCAGTATAATTACGTTGCTGTTACAAATTGCCAGAAATACTCCATCGCTCTGATATCTTGGGCGGTGTGTTTGCTTTCTTACGTTGGATAAGATGATCGATAACCATATAAGAAGTGGACACAGTCATGGTGACATCACCCGTTGGTTTGTGGCCTGCCATTTTGAAGCCTCGAGTTTGGCCGATAGGTCGCCGCCATGTTGAGTTTTTACAACCAGCGGCACCGAACGTGACCATATTTGGACGAGACGGTGGAGCTAACAGCTGTGTGTGGATCTGTACTTCATGTTAAATGTCATTTTAACAGGGCTGATAACTTTGTCTAGCGAACAACGGTCCTAAAACTAAATGTACTCACCGGAGAAAGTGAACAGCCAACTCCTAATGAGCTTTTTCAACGGCTCTGGTTAAATTTATATAGTGCCATGGGTACGGGTCGGCTCTGGCCTAATTGACAGGTTGCCATGCTAACTTGTCAATCATAGATAATCCCGCCCTGAAGCATTCTCTGCTTTAGGGTCTATTTTCCTCTAAATGGGACCACAATTTGCAAAATGGACATCATGTTGTATTGAAGAAGACTTGAAACTAGCGATTGAGACCATAAACTCATCAGAAAGTATTTACTGAGGAAGTAAATCAGCTGAGAACCATTACCAATACCATTAGTTCTAATGGAACCGGACTTCTTTTTGCAACCAGAAGAGTCTCCCCCTGCTGGCCGTTCAATAGAAAGCAAGGGACTTCTGCATTGGCTTCATGGATCAGACTGGAAGCTTCCCGCTTCTCCATAACCAGTGTTGGGCAAGTTTTTAGAAATTGTAATATATTACCCGCCCCAACAAATGCCTCTCTCCCTCGTTCTCCAATCTTCCTTTAGTTTTTGGCTAACAGCTTAATTCAAAAACATATAAGCTCCGGTGCTGCTGAGCTGCCATACAATCGCGCATTCACATCAAGGATGGGGCGTTCAATAACACAGTAACGCAGCGTTACTTGGATTAGTAACTGTAATTATACTACTGTTTTGGAAAAGTAATCCATTACACTACTTAGTTACTGGGAAAAGTAATATTATTACAGTAACGCGCCCAACACTGTTGATAACATGTCTCTCTGTGTTCAGAGGAGAGACTGAAATCACCTGAGGGGGGGTTGTACACTGTATGTATCTACTGCTATATTGGTTATTTAGGAAAGAGTTGGGATTAGGTTAATAATTTTAAATGAGTAACTGATTAAGTTATTTATTAAAAGGAAGTAAGTTCTTCCAAGTAAGTTTAGTTTATAATAAACCACACACCAAAACTGGGTGACTTCAGGATTTACCATGGGAGTTCCGGGAGTGTAGTATCATGTGCTTTAGTGAAACATGGCTGCACCAGGATATAGGCCCACCTTACCACAACTTTTCCATCGATAGCTTTCAGACTCTTCGAGACAACGGGTGTTACGCCAAGAGCAGTAAGCATAAAGGTGGGGACTAGCTGTGTTAGTTAACAACAGATGGTGCAATCCTGGTCACATTAAGATCAAGGAACACATTTGTTTCCCTGTCATTGAAGTTTTTGACACACATTATTCGCCCTGGGAAATTTCACATGTAATTGTGGTACCTGTTTACATCCCCCACTCTGCTAACCCGATGTAGGTGTGTAACGGCATTAACACCACCATAGCTCGACTCCAGACTCAACACCGGGGGATGCAACCGCTGATGAAAAGTCCGCATGCAACCACAAGGACAGTGAGGATATATCTGAGGAGGCCTAGGAGACACTTCAGGGCTGTTTTGGTGACAGATGGCATGCACTCTTTGAGCCGCATGGAGGGGAAAGTGAGGCTGTTCACACCTGGCATTACAATGTCTTCACCTTATGGTCTTCAAATGTGTCTCAAGTGACCATCTCACTTCCCCACCCTACATGCAAATAAACACATAGCCCACATCATTTCCATTTGCTAACACTAAATGCAATGTAGTTTTTAATGCAAACGGACAAATTTATCACACTGCACTGGAGCAGGGTTTCTGGGGGCCGGGCCTCACTGATCACTCCCCCGTTGCTCCAAGCTCCCAGTCTGGGGTCAGCTAGCATTAATAATACCACTAGCTCCACGGCTAACTGAGCTAAACATCAACAGTTAGCAGCAGTTAGCAGTTACTTTAGCAACAAATAAAGCTGCCTGTCCATCAGAACAATGTGATAAAAAAGAGTTGAGTCAGAGCAAGCATCAGACCACATGCTTTGTGTCATCCACGATAAACCTTTCCCCTGTTGTTGTTGTTGTTGTGTCTTCTTGTTTTGCACTTCAGCTTACACAGAGGACATCAGTTGAATAGGCACATTCACATACACGCTGCTTAAATAATATGGCCATAATCCCCAGACTACGTCTGAATATGGTCTATGCATCATACACTCCAACAACTTCTGCTTGGACTGCACTGTCCCAGCAAAGATTGTCAAATGCCTTTAAATAACTATGTGTCACAAAGGCCATCTTAAATGCAAAGAGGGCTTTTAGAGATTGTATCAGGGAGAAGGTGAGGACAATACAAAGGGCTCTGAAAGTGAAGATCAGTGAGGCTAAAGAGAAGTACAGGAGGAAGAGGACACTCCAGCAGAAAAACATGAAAGAGGTCTGGAGTGGCATGAAGATCATCACTGCTTTCGGGTTTCAGGCAATTTGGCAACAGAGGTGTTGAGGGAAGTTTGGACATGGCAAATAAACCTATTGAATTTAAATAGATTTGACACCATGGCCCCTGCTAACCCCCCCTGGACTAATCTATTGTCTGCCTTCAATCACCACCTAGTCTACAGATCCCCCCTCACATTATCACACCCCGTCCTCCTGTAAAGGTCCTTCCTGAACCTCTAACTGCCCCCCCTCCAACTGTAACCTCTACAGTGTTAGAAGACACCACTCAAGCAAAGCTGCAGGCCCTGATGTTGTCAGTCCAGGGGTGCTCAAAGCCTGTGCCCCCCCATCAGCTCTGCGGAGAGCTTCACCATATCTTCAGTATTAGTCTGTCTTTAAAGAGTCCCAGTGACTCCAAGGACCACAGGCCGATGGCATTGATATCTCACATCATAAAGATCCTAGATTTGTGCTGGAGCAGCCCATAGTTAGGCCACTTATAGACTCTTCCAGTTCGCCTACCAGCCTCAACAGGGAGTTCAGGATGTCATCATCTACCTGCTAAACCCACCTGCTCACCTGGACAAGCCAGCAAGCTCTGTGATGGTCGTGTTTTTTGACTTCCCAAGTGTTTTTAATACCAATAGACCAGTTCTAGGTGAGAAGCTTACAGTGATGCAGATAGATGCCCCCCTCATAGTCAACTACCTTACTTGCAGACCACAGTATGTGCGTTTACAACACGGTGTGTCGGACAGAGTGGTCAGTAACACAGGGGCCCCGCAGAGAACAGTTAAGTCTCTCTTCCTATTCATCCTCTACACCACAGACATCAACTACCAGAGTGCTGCCATCTTCACAAGACTTCTTCTCTGAGATCTCTGCTAATGTTGAATGTATCAGCAAGGCTGACTACAGGCGTGGGTTGGATAACCTTTTCACATTGTCATCAAGGTCCACAGAAGAGAAGACATCATTTTTAAAACTGTTGCTGCAGGCTGCATAGCAGGCCTACTCCTTCCTCCATGTGAAAATTTGGTGGAGTGCATTTAAATGTTCTTTTGAAAAGCTGTACAAGCTTCATTATCAGGACACAAACAATTTTGTTTTTCTTGTTCTTATTCCAGGACATTTCAGAGAAGGTATGCAGTGATCAAGACTGCTGCTGCCCTCTACGGGGCAAATAATAAAATACAGCAGGACTGAAATAAATGCTGGGGGAATGTTCTTATGTAGGAAAATAAAAATATAGAATCTTTATAAATTATGCAAGCACAAGGATAAACACTGATCAAAATAAATCAAAGTAAAAAAACTGAAGGATATTTGTTTTTTTCCATTGTGTGAATTTGGGTCTGTTCCAAGAACAGAGCCAAAGTAAAGCGAAAGTAAAGGAAACTAGATAAAATACAATTTATTAAATCACTTTCACTTAAATTATAAAAAGAGAGCTCTGAAGATGTCTGGTTGGTTAGCCTGCATTCATGTTTTCAAATGACTGTGTAGTATTAGTCATGATGTCTGCAGATGCAAAAAGTCAAAAGGTTCTGCTTTTTGAAATCTGTCACAATCCTCAGTGAACAGTATTCAGTCGTTAGTAAGTATGTCATGACAAAAAAAAGGATCTACAACGATCTGTGAAAAGGTGTTAAAGTATGTTCACTGACAAAATGAGACACCTTGGCATGACATACTAGATATACCTTCATTGCTGGTATTTCATGCCAATGTGTTCCATTTTGCCCCATTTCCATCGGGCCTCTTTGAAAATGGCTTCTGCTGATGCTGACGTCTCTCCTCTTTGTCCTGACTGTCAACTAAGACCAT
Organism: Lepomis gibbosus; assembly: GCA_029875015.1. NCBI lineage: Eukaryota > Metazoa > Chordata > Actinopteri > Centrarchiformes > Centrarchidae > Lepomis > Lepomis gibbosus. The sequence goes on along the minus strand of JAPMOB010223019.1, from coordinate 4,881 downwards.
ACTGAACCAGACTGTGCTGTGCTGTTTAGTGATTGCCGTTATTAGTGTTAATGTAGTCTACTGATCTCTGTGTATGTAATGACAATATTTTACCATACGAGCAGTACAGGTAGCTGTAGGGGCGATAAGCCCTTTTGGTTAATATATTTTTCATCTGTTATGTTAGCGAGGTAGGTGAGATGACTGTATTTCTTTTGTTTTCTTTTGTGGTTTAGGTAAGTTAGTGGTTAATATCATAGATTGTCTTGTTTGTTGTTTTGGGACCTGCTCTTCCAGACTCTTATTTCTACCCTGATTGTTTGTACTGCATCCCTTGTGGCACTGCTCCTTGGGAGTGGGGAAAGAAGGGAGTCTTTTTTATGCTATGCTCAGGTTTCCCCTAAGCCTGGGCGTAACATCATCCATACAGTGTGTTGGACACCATTGTATAAAGGCTATAATAGTCCTGACTACACACAGGTACAATTACACTTTTGTCACCTGCAGCTAAAATGCTAACTGAGTCTCTGAAAGGTGGCTTATGCAACTCTGGCGAAACTCACTACAATGACAGAGAGTGAACAATGACACAGTCAGAAATGTAACTAACAGTAGCTAAGTTGTGGGTTAGCAGTTGTTGCTACAATTGCTGCTGTGAGGCTTACATGCAAACAGGACGAGAGCCAGCACACCAGCTTGTGAAATTAAAACTTTAGGCCATCTTAAATTTAAAGACCATCAAGAGGAGCTGAGTATAACAATATGAGAATGAAAATAAAATATATTTAGTGGCCATCTCTAAGAAAAACACATTATTGGATGGGCTCAGAATCAATGTCTGCATTCTGTGACGTATTACCAAACATTCAACAGTTCAGTAACACACAAATTAGTTTTGTGTCATGCGAATGTAGTAATATTTACAATACTTCTTATGTGGGTATATAATGCAAGAGTTCTTTGTAAATGGGGAAGGTGAGGCAATATTGTTTTTATATCCTATTTCATTACAAGTAAACTATATTTGCTTTACATTGCAATGCAGAGAAGAACAAGTAAGACAAATATCATACATAAAGTACATTAAAAACAATAAGAAATGAAGAGAGGAAAATATATAAAGTAAAAAACATCCAAAAGACAAACCACACATCTATCCCTAAGACACAAACCACAGGAACTGACATAATTACACATAAAGCAACTAAGCATGAGCCCTTCAAGTATGAAGAACACGGCTTAACAGACCAAACGAAAAACAACTTTGTTAAAAGCAGCAGTAAGGAAATACTTAAATGGAGATGTAGTCGATGTGTTTTTGAATCACTTTTGAATTTAAGATCACTGATTATTTTGATAAGGGCTGGTATGGTGTGATAGTTAGGTGTGAAACCAGACTGAATCACGTCATGTACCTTTTTTACATACGGTGTTTTCCAGTATTTTGCAAAGGGTTGAGATTGGGAATCAACAATTTCAAATGGGTAAGCTGTGTGTTATTCAACATGGATATTTTTTACTTAGTATATTGTTTTATTTCATACACAGGCATCTTACACAGAGTGTATGAACAGAGAACAATCTTAAATACATTCAAGTCAGATTAAATGATCTGCTGTTTCAGTTTTAGGTTTTGCTCTACAGGTGCAGCTAAATATCATGTCATATCCAACATAGTCTGTGACAACAACATAGGCAGGCCACAGATAATATCTGTGACCTGCCTACTTCCCTTGAAGAGATAGTTTGTTAATATTGCATTAGCAATACTACTGTGTGCACACGACTGCCACGTCTCTGAGAAAAGACTACATTCCTCACCAAACAGCTTTATTCTTCTTAACCTGTATACATCAAAAAAAGAGCAATGAAGCTGCAACTTTTGATCATCAGTGTTTTGAAGCATTTGGTTCTAACCACTCAAGAAGAAGGGAAAAAACAGGTAAATGATTTTGATAGAAAAGGTGATTTTCTGTTATTTTCATGTTGCAGTTGGGTAAAGAATTGTCATTCAAAATTTTCATTCAGATTTGTGGTAAACGTCAGCACATGCATGTAAAGCTAAGTAGGCTCAATATATTGATTTAGCATCTCAATATAATGAGAAACCTCAAAGATATCTCATTATTTTGAGATACTAAATCATTGTTTTGAGAAAGTTTCTCATTATGATGACTTACTGGATCTTTTTGCATCACAGTGGCAGAAATGGTTCTTCCATATACACAAAACCACACTCAAGGTTGGGTTAGAGGTTTTAAATGGTTTAGCAGGCAATGTTCAGGTTTTTCCACTAAGCTTTGCTTGACATCAAATTTTAAAACTATTAAAGCTGCATTAAGCAATTTCTGTCATACTGTGGGAGTGTCGGCTCTGTTTAGTTAGTTCTGTCATTTAGTCTGTGTTTTGGGTTTCAGTCCTGTCCGTTGTCTTGTGTCTAGTTTACTCTGTGTGTTTGTACTGGTGGGTCTGGTGCTGTCTGTGGTTCTGATCTGTGTAGTTCTTTTATTATTTTGATTGTTCTGCTTCGGTCTGTTCTTGTCATTCAGTTTGCTATTCAGTTTGCCTGTCTGCCTGGTTTTAGTGTTTGCCCTTATGATTATTTTTCTGCATTTAGATTGACTTCTGAATGTTGATTTTAGGTCCAGTTGGATTCTTGTCTTGTGTCCTTGGTCTTTTGTACCCTGTATGTCTGTTTATATGTATACATATTTCTGATAGTTTGGGTCTTTTTGGTATCTGTCTGTGTTCCCGTCAGTTCATCACCCTGCCTGTCTGTGTTATCATTATTAGTATCACCTGTTTGTGCTTCTGCCCTCCTCATTACCCAGTGCTTAAATGTTTGTTGCTTCTGTTTAGCTGTTGCTGGTTCGTTGTATGTTCATCCTCTGCCGTGTGTCTTGCTTCCCTGCCTATGGTACCTCGTTTGTTGGATTATCCTTTGTCCTGGATCATTTGTTTATGGACTGTGTTTTTGCTGCTCTGCGGACAACCTTGGTTTGGACTCTGCCGTGAGTTCTGTGGGCTTAAATAAATACCCAGAAACTGTACCTGCTCTGCCTCTGTGTCCTGCGTTTGGTTCCTAAAACCTGTTCCTGGACTTTACTGCACTGAAATTATGTTTTTGTGGTGATGTCAGTAAGCTGCAGTCTATTGATCTAAATTTCTTCTGTTAAATTAATAGTTGTAGTAGTATAGTTTGGGAAGCAGGCTTATTTACTTTTCTTCCTGAGAATTACTGGTACTACTTCTACTGCTACACGTACAACCTGATATGATTTTGTTTTATTTTGGCAGCTGACAACAACTGGAGTTACCACTGACTACTTCAATTATACATATGACGGAGAGGATGACGATGGATCTGCTCCTTGCAATGTAAATCTGCCTGGATTCAATAACATGGCCCTGATGATCACCTATATCATCGTGTTTGTCTTCAGCATGGTAGGCAACAGTGTAGTTGTCTATGTGGTTTGTTATATGAAGAAAGGCAGAGCCAGCACAGACATCTACTTGATGCACCTGGCGATGGCAGACCTTCTCTTCTCTATTACCCTCCCGTTCTGGGCCGTCGATGTTCCCTTTGGTTGGCTCTTCGGCAACTTCCTGTGCAAACTCCTGTCCGGCTTTCAGGAGGCATCAGTTTACAGTGGTGTCTTCCTGCTGGCATGCATAAGTGTTGACCGCCACTTTGCCATTGTGAGAGCTACACGTGCCCTGTCCTCCCGTCACCTGTTGGTGAAAGTACTGTGCATTATCGTGTGGCTGGTGGCTGGACTGTTGTCCTTACCCGTGGTAATTCAGAGGGAGAGCCTGTATTATGAAGAACAGGGTCGGTTCATGTGCTATGAAAACATTACTGGTGAAAGCAGTCACCACTGGCGTGTTGGTTTGCGCATTCTACGCCACACGATGGGCTTTTTCCTGCCTCTGCTGGTAATGGCTGTCTGCTACGGGTGGACTTTGGTGACGCTTTTTTACACACGTAATCAACAAAAGCAAAGGGCCATGCGTGTCATCCTGGCAGTTGTGTTTGCATTTGTTCTGTGCTGGCTTCCTTATAACGTTACAGTACTGATTGACACACTCCTACAAGGCGGATCGATTGAGGAGACATGTCACACTCGCTACAGAGTGGAATGGATGCTACGTGTGACAAAGCTGTTGGCCTACATGCACTGTGCAGTGAATCCAGTGCTGTATGCCTTCATTGGGCAGAAGTTTCGTAACCAGCTGCTCTTAGCTCTTTACAAACATGGCCTCATCAGCAAGAGGCTCCAGATGGCTTACAAGAAGGGCTCTATCAGCAGTGTAGGGAGTATCAGATCTAGACACACTTCCACTACTATGCAATGATCTCCTGATAGATGATGATTATTTACATACATTTTGGAAAAGACGATTAGATTTCTTGCAAGTGGTTAGATGAGAAGATAGATAGTCTACCACACTCCTATCTGTACAAGTCAATGCATAGCTGGAGCCAGCAGCTGCTTAGCTTAGCTTACCATAAAGACTTGAAACAAGGCTAAACAGTTGGCTTAGCTCTGTCCAAAGAAAACAAAATCCACCTTCGTACAAAATGACAATTAGCTTTTTTTACACCAAAGTATTTCTTGACCGAGAGCAGTACTGTCCTTAAATTTTAGAGGTGCTGCAGGTAGATTTTGTTAACACTAGATTAGGCAGGCTAGCTATTTCGACCTGTTAGTAGTTAAACTAACTGGCTGTTGCCTTGTATTGAACACAGAGACATGGGTGTGGAATTGATTTTCTCAAACAATTCAAAAAAGTGATTAAGCTTATTGCCCAAAATGCCTGCTTTGCCTATTCCTGATTTTGTATTAACCATTGGGCATTATTGTAAAGTGGAGAGTGTCATCCCCTAATGTTTAATTG
>JAPMOB010223018.1:0-16681 GCA_029875015.1 Lepomis gibbosus | reverse complement strand
GTGTGTGTGTGTGTGTGTGTGTGTGTGTGTGTGTGTGTGTGTGTGTGTGTGTGTGTGTGTGTGTGTGTGTGTGTGAAGGGGGGGTCAAGCTGGTAGCTGAGGGGTGGAGTATAGTAGAGCGTCTTTCAAAGAGTAGACGAGAAACTTCATTAGAAGCTTGAAGTTGTTCCTGCTGCACATCTAAGCACCGTCGCGTTTTCTTGAACTGAGAAGTAACTTCACTGTTCTCAATAGTCCAACCGCAGCTAACAACGTTTTTAACCGTCCTGTTAATTGAAACAAAATGGAAATGTTTTTTGTTTTTTTTGGGTGGAGGGGGCAATCTTTCATAACAGCTCCATTCTTGTATTCATGGTTAGACTTGCGTGTATGTTTGAAGGGCAGAAAGTGCCACAAGAAGTCAGTTTCCTTTAGGATCTAATTCTTTTTCTTCGTCCCTCCAGGCTTCTCTTCACCACCTGTGATTTCACACTACTTACGCATGCTTCATTAGGGATTTCAATTGTTTCTCAGTGTGAAAATCAAAATGAAAGATATCCAAAAACTTTAGCATGTGTGATGAAGCTGTGGTTTGCCACCATTTTGGTTTGAGATCCCATAAAATTAAGTAAATTGTCTGCAAAAATTCTAATAACAAAAAAAAGGGAAAAGGCCCAAAAGGCTTGAAATGGCAAAATGATACAGCATTTCACAAGAAACAGAAGCAAGGATAAGAAAACAATACAAAGAGTCTGCAGCCATGCTAGCTGCTCTGAGAGGTTGTACTTAGGCTATATTTGCTACATGATAACGTCATGCTTATGCATTGATATTTACCAGGTATAATGTTTACCGTGATCACCATGTATGCTAGTAAGTTTAAATGTGCTTATTGGTAACAACAACAATGTACAACTGACGGCTGATGGGAATATCATTAGTTTTGCAAGTATTTGGTCATAAACAGAAGTATGGAACAAATAAAAAATTTGGACGTTAGACACAATATGAAGTTCATGGCAATCCATCCAACAGGTGTCAAGATATTTCAGAAAAATACTAAAATATGAATCTTATGGAGGTGCTAGACAGAGGGTAAGTCAGGGAAATACCAAAGTCATTAGGATTTATGCTCTGGGGATCACACATGTTATGATCATACAGTAGCTGTTGAGACTTTTGGTGGACTAACCGACAGACAGACCGTCATCCTGAGAGTCACACTGCTACCGTGGATCAGTAAGAATAAGATGAAAACAAATCTGGAAGAAGCATCATGCAACACTTCAGGTTTATCTTACAGTCCATTGGAGGAATCCCAACAACCTCGGTTGGCAACCTAAAGTTTAGCATATTATTTATTCCTTAATTGTAAGGTTAAAATTGCTTTAAGTTTATGGATAATGTCTTGAAATGGCTTAATGTATTTATGTTATAAAGGTATCAATAACAATCTTCAGTGTGTTATTAACTGTTTAATTTATAAATAATTAACTGGCAATTTAAACAATTTGTAACTTTTAAACTCAGTCAGCCAGAAAGATTTGTTTTTAAACGTTTGCACTTAAATGCTTATAAATGTGTTTAAAATCAACAGTGACATAGCAAAATATATGATTACAACTATTGTATCACGTATTCATTAAGTGTTTATACTCCGTGACTCAAAGGAGAAGAAGTTACTGACAAATATAAACATGTAAAAAGTGTCTTGCATGTGCTTACAACTACATTATAGAGTGTTAATCACTGTACTGCTTCCAAATGCTAAATTGAGGGTTACAGACTGACTTATATTGAAATGATTTAAATCAGCCTGTATTCATAAAACAACGTTTGTTTGTTACCCTACTTTCTAAATAAAAATCACCTATTATAATGGCTTTATAATTTGATGCTTTATGANTGTGATGGCAAGGCTGAGCCATCAGCTGGGGGATTGTGGGCCATGTGCTGGCTGAGACTGAGGGGAGCCCAGGGGTGTCGCCCTGCATCACAGTGTTGCTTACTGACCTCATTTCTTACCTCCATGAAACTCCCCTGGCACAGCGCTGATGTTGAGATGCTGAGGCAGGACCGAGGATGCTTAGATAAATTGGTATTTTATTAAAAGTCAAACATGAACAAGTCAATGTCTTCCAGCGATATAAAATGGATTGATTGTAGAGTTGATCAATGCCACACTGGATGTTTACGGGAATACATTCCTCTGAGCTGATTCAAATAAGCTATTTTGATCAGATTTCCATATGCATGACTGGTTATTATTAGTAAGGGCCAATTAGTAATTAGAAGCAAGAGAGAATACTGAGTTAGTGATTAAGCACACGCTAATGAAAGAATAGAGTTTTTTCCGTTATTATTTTATTGAGAAAGTAGGCTACATTCACAAGCTGCAATTTGGAGGTGTTGCTAAATATGTGAAGTGGCAACGATTTATTTCTGAGCACCACTGGAGTGCTTTCTGCCTCATCTCAGATCGGCTAATGTGTGCATAAATACATCTAATACTGGGAGAAAATCTCACCAAGCAGCAGGTTTTAAAAATGTTTGGATTAGTGTTGGCAATCAAAAACAATATTAATCAAAGCTGAATCCCTGAATCCAGGTGTGAAGTCAATCCAAAATAAAATTTGAATTGAACAATTAGTTGTGTTTCTATGAGACAGATTGAAGGGAGTGAATTGTTTTTCTGAATACAGAAATGTGTGGTGTCAGATAATCTTTGCTACAAATGCAAAGTCATATGATAAGATGGGACTTTGATCCATGGAGAGGAATGCACATCTTACAACAGCATAAGAGACAGGCTAAAGGCACAGATATAGTCTGAAGCTGATGTGGATGGCAGACAGGTTCTGTTTATTTTACACTGGCTGCCTGCTAATACCTTATACTGTATACCTGTAATATAATTGTGCAATTATTTGAGTAAAATGAACACTAATCCATTAGTGCAACTCTGAATCCTTGCTGAGGTAGCACACAAAGGGCTATAACGTTTATTTTCATTAAACAGTATTAAACAGTTTTTTTGAATAATCAATCAATCATTTAGTTTATCAAAAATTGTAACACTTTACTTTAAGTCTCCCTAGTAAGCATTTATAAGCAGTTAAAAAAGTTTATTAAATGCTTTATTTAACACACTATTATGCAGATATACTGTAAATGGTATTAATGTATTATCACAATTATAATTCCTCTTGTGAACACCCATAAGTGGGAGCTGCTGTATAACCAGATAACAAAGTGGTAAAACACAGTTTTCACAGTAATAATATGTCTTCATAGTTTTAACAGTTGACAAAAACTGTCCACGAATCAACACTTAAAGCAGCAAATCTTAATGTTTGACAAGCTGGAACCAGCTGATGTTTTGCATTTTTGCTTTTTAAATGACTTCTAAATGCTTATCAAAACTGTTCATGGTTCATTTTCTGTCAATCCACTACTTGATCAACTGTTTCCGCAGTAATACATGCACTTTTACACGCTTATGTTATTATGATACTTGATGCACAAACTAAATGTAATACAAAACAGCCATCTTCTGGAAAGTCATGTTGAAAAGACAGTTTACAGACAACAACATCATGTCCTCAGCACGAACTGTTGAGACTGAGGCATTCACCAATATCATGTCAAACCTGCATCATCATTCATATGACTAATACATCCCCGTCTCTATTTATTACATTATTTCTTAATCAACAAAAAAAAAGTTTTCTGCCTCAAGCAAGCAAAAAACTATTTTGCGACACTGCGGGAAATTCACTGAAATGTGCCACTTTCCATTCAGCCCATCTAATTCAATATGTTGTCATTTGCATAAAAATGCATGGCTGGAAAGTCTTCCGCTCCACAAGGATGCTATAGAGTATAGGATGAGTGCAGATAATGTATACTGTGTGGTCTATTTGTGTGCTTGTCCTCTGCTCTACATATATGTCTGTTGACATGCGAGGGAACAAATGGGCGTGATTAGTTAATGCAGATCTATCTATCTCACTGTGAGTGCTTATGCAAGTTGGCATGCATGGTGCACGTGTGTCACACATGCATAGTGAATATGTAGCGTTGGGATGTGTAGGAGTTCATTACTCTAGTGTGTGTGTGTGTGTGTGTGTGTGTGTGAAGGGGAGGAGGGGTGCAGCCTTTCCGCATGAGTGGGGCTGTCAGTGGGCATCAGTCAGCCAGGCAGCGACAGGCGGAGCAGATCATTAGCAGAGACGGAGAGGGAAAGGGAGAATGGGAAAGGCGAGGGAGAGAGGGAGCGCAGGGACAGAGCGGAGGGAAGGCCTCAGCGTTGCGTCTTTAATGTCCGTCTTACAAGAATTACACAGACACGCCTCAGCACTGCTCAGTCACGCAACCACACCGCCACAACCATCCTGTCCCCCTCTGTCCTCCCATCCGCTTCATAACAGAAGGCTTCAACTGCCATCATATCCGTCAATATCTCTGGAGTGAAGCTGCAAAATGACAATATCTCATGATGACAGTCAATAATGGAAAATCAAAAAAGCCTCCGCTACAGCATTTAGACTATAACTGAAATTTGACTGATTAAAAATAAACTCCACTGAAACAGTTGATAGTATAACTAATGAATTAAAGGAATGCTATAATAGTATCCGGTCTTAAAAATATATTAGATTCAGATTGAACTGACGCATTCAGAATGTTACTTAAAGGGGTACTTCAACAATTTAGTGCTGTGCTTTCATCAAGTTGGCGGACTTGCAAAAAAAACCCAACTTACTGAAGAATTCTCTATATAAAATCAGCAGAAGCCGAGATATCCTGCCTTGTTTTCCCTCGTATGGGTGCCAAAAACTCTGGATACTACAATTCCCATAATGCATAATGTTGCATTATGGGAATGCCTGCTAAACACTGATGGCTGCCTGGTAAACACCGGTGTGTTTAAAGTGTCACATTCCTTGGTTTTAACAAAGGTTTCCAATAAAAAAAACTGTAATTTCCGAACCATAGTCGAAATAACCCTGATGACATCACACATGACTGGACAGAGGATATTGCACGGCTGTTTTCACATGCTGAGTGCTACTGTCCCTGACCAGAAAACATGTATACGTTTTAAGGGAAATACAGTGAAGTAGAATTGTAAAGTATAAAGTGTCTCTTGAGCATTGGTGGAGATCTGGTCTAAAGTAAAATCATCAATATCACACTCTGCAATAAAAATCTTACTTAAGTATAAATACAAAAGTATTAGAAGCAAAATGTTTTTAAATTACACCTGTCAGAGTGTTATATTACTGCTTATTACTGGCGATGTGAAACTTACATAACTACTTTTTAGGATGTTGTATGTAAAATCTTGACTATTATGCTCCTTAATGGGTTGTAGTAGTATAACATATCACAATATGGTCAAGTAAAGTACTTCAGCATTGTAGTTTAGTTGAATTTAAACACCTCTCACAAACGTACTTAAGCACATTTCATGATTAAACGTACTTAGTAACATTCCACCACTGATCTTTATTATATCAGAGGCGGATGAGACTGTCACTGCACAGAATGAGTGATAAAAGCCTATTGTGAGCCCAGTATATGGTCTAACCTTATTCCTCACTGTGCCTCATTAAAAAAAACACCTGCTGAAATGCAGTGTTTTGGGAAACACCTGAAAAAAAGGTGTATGATGTTATCTATCATTAGCTAAACACGGTTATGGGGAGATGAGAAAAGAAGCGTACTTGTGTAATCTGATAAAATGTCACATGAGAATCAATTATCGCGTGTTCTCAATAAATTAGCAGAAACACAAACCGTGCTTACGATAAAATGTCCCCTCAGGCGCGTGTTTAGCAACACCTAGCAACCCATGACAACCTGCAGCTAACTTTGATAGCACTGTATGAAATGTTTTTATTTCACTCCACGTTCAGTATCTAGCTCTAGTCTCCATCCAGCCACACTTGTGCACAGTGTGCAGTGTACAGGAAGACCTTGTTTAATTCGTCCGCTCTCCTCCACATCTCAACTGTTTTGCATTTTGCCCTTTCATCGTTCGCCGGCTGGGCCCATAACTCATCTTTTAGTGCTGCATCTTGTGGTGACCACCTTCCACTCAACAACACCATTAAACAGGCAGATTAATGCTGCTATTAAATCCACACATCAACTTCGGTGGCACTCATCAAAGACAGTATATATGACTAGCGGTATCAAGAACTTGATGAAGTCAGACTTTTAGAGGGCCAATAAATCAGTTAGGGAGGTGCAATCTAACACTTCACAAGGTGGAGGCTGACAAAGGAGGAAACAGATACTGGACCAATAAGGCTTTGGAGAAAAAGACGTGTGTACAAACTTCATATACTGCACAGTGACTGGCTAGTTATTACTTGGTCTTCTCTACAGGAATAAACAGACATTGTAACTGTTATTGCCATAAAGTATATTTTTAGCATGGTTTGATTAACCTGTTTGGGGGCCCTGGGGCAAAATCTGGGCCCCTACTGAACCCCCACTTACCATTTTCTGTGCATAATGCATATCTTTATTCTAACCAACTTCATTATTGGCCCAGAAAGTGTGTGTACCTGGTTAAACACAGCTTTATCTGGGGATGAACACCATGTGAGGAAAATCCTAAAAACTAAACTAAAAAAATAAAGGTCTTATAACTAGAATGTGACATCAGAAAGGGCCACAAAATTAAAGAACATCGCACAACACACTTTAGTTTATATCGTAATCATCAAATCACCGAGTGATCATTAAGAAAACACTATGAAATTGCTGAGTTTTTGACCTGGGTGTGACACTAAAGCAAAAGCCGTGGAATGATTAATATCACAAAGATTAAAGTCCTACCTAAATGTCATAACATAGATTTTTTTTTTATAAATTCAGCAATTTTAACGTTTTAACACTGAGAGATTTGCACCCTGCACTTTTTCATTCACTACAACAGGCAATGCCTGTAGGATTATGGGATATTTTGTGTCAAAACATTATTGTGACGTGGCACTAAAGGAAAGCCTAAAGTGAAAGGGACTTGTGACATACTAAACCATACTAAATTTTAAAAGCAATTTGGTTAGTATGGTGCTGGCAGAAGTAGAGTTTATAATTACATTAGTTGCTTTTCTAAATTAGCAGCTGGCTAATAGCCAGGTAAGAGAGCCAGCCTTTCTCCGGCAACAAGACAGTGTTGTGAAGGCTCTGAAACGTTTTTTTTTGTCTAGCTAATCTAATTGGACTCAGATCAACCTTATCAGAAAATTCACTTAACAGAATTGACCTTGCAGCAATCTTTTCACTTATCTCTTCTTGTTGTTAGCTTTATATTTAACCATTATTTGTGTACAGCCAATTCTCCACATGCCAGAGGTGGTTGTTGCGACTCAATTGCAAAGCCTCCAATGTAGCTAAACATTGAACTGGCTCATCTGTAAGTGAATTTACCTTTTAAAGCATGGCAGTCACGAGAGATGAGGGCCTGCTCTGTAGGAGAATAATAAATCAAGCCCTGGTGACCAAACATTCTGTAGACCTCACGCTAAGCTTGGTCCCTGCCGGGCACGGTTTAAATATTATCCTCATAAAACTTTCCCGCACGTCTATTTTCTCTCTCAAATGCCAGACTTCAATACTCAAAAGTACATCTAAATCAAATAAATTCTACCAGACGCATACCATTGTGGATTTCAGTGCAATTTCTTTGGAGGAGCAGGCTTAATCTACGGCCACGGATTTGAATTTCTTTACGTGAGCTTGAAGCGATGGCAGCTACAGCAGAGAGACCGAAGATGACAGGACAGAGTTTAGATTACAGAGTAATGGGGAGAGAGGAAGACGGAGGGGGGGGTTGAGAGAGAGACAGAAGGAGTCTGGAGTTCATTTGAGGCTAGCTGTCGTCAGACTCGGCGTCAGCCATCACATGAGGAGAATGCTAAACGCCGAGCTCTGAATCCTGACCTATTTTCATCAAACTGACACAGAAATCCTCTGAGAGGCCGTCTTACGCTAACCTCTGTCTGCCTCCTGGACCACCCTCAGCAAGCCATCACACACACACACACACACACTGGACAATCTGTACGTAGCATAATGTAATGCTGCTTAGTCTTGATTTAAGGCAGTTTAATGATTAATTAATTAATAATCTCCAAAATGATAGGATTGTAAATTATTTCCACTCAGCTCCAGCTCGAAAAGCTTTTATTTTAATTTGTCCAAATTTGCCGTTGGACTGATGAATATTCATTAGGTGAAAATACTCTTCCCTGACCCTTCTTTGTTCTGACAATAGACAGTAAGCATGTTCTTTTTCGGCGTCTGGGCTCAACTTGACATCATTAGCAGACACCTTCCCGAGTGCAGCACCTGCTTTAACAGGCTTTTCAAAAAGGCAATGAGTAAATAACTCTGGTTAAAACAGCAGCTGATCCCGCTCTTAAGCTAACTAATGGCTTTAACTTTCAGCTGACTTTTATCAACTATGATCAAAGTGCAATTACCGACAACTTTAATGAAAATGGATTCAATTGCCAGTAAACTGGACTTGATTTATGGTGAACATCACCTGAACATGACTGAACTACACTAAGAACAAAACGCATTAAGTGTGATTGATAGTCCTGCAAGATGAAGCCTAGCTTATTACCAATATGCCCTGTTGTTCTTTACCCAATGCAAATATTCATTCCCCACCCCCCAAAAAAAAGATTACCTTTTCAGTACATTTTGTTGGCCAAATCTATTTTTGAAATTAAACTTACATTTATTCATTTAGCTGACGCTTTTATTCAAACCGACTTACAATTGCTATACATGTCAGAGGTCGCTCGCCTCTGGAGCAACTAGGGGTTAAGTGTCTGGCTCAGGGACACAATGGTGGATGTGTCACAGTGGGGGATTAAACCGGGGTCTCTCATGTGCTACTTTCTCGAGACTTTTTAAACTTTTTTTGAATTGACTCAGTTATTGGGCCTTATGCAAGAATGAATGTGACATTAAACTACACATTAAACTGGTGGTCACAGAAGTAGAAGTAAAATACATAAAAAGTATTGGTGTTGGTAATACCAGCCTGGGTATTATCACTTGGCATTGGATCGCAAAGAAAGGTAAGGGGCATCGCACATCACTTTCAGTCCTTCCTGAATGATAGCCAGTTGCTGCTTGCCAGCAGCACAGGCCAGATTACAAGAGGTCACTCCACTCTTGTGGGAGAATCACTTAGCTTGTCTATAAGACGCAAGAGGTGTCACTTGGTTTTATTTTTGTTGGACAACGTTTGTATTGAAACTGAGTCATTTTTTTGGTTTGCTTGCAAGGATCCAGATGGAGGAGGTTTTTGTTGAGATAAGGACTCATTCATTGCTGGTTGAACTGTGGGTTTCGTATTGAGCACTGACTGTATAAAACTCTGAGGTGAACTTTGTGTTTCTTGTCCACAACTCACCGGGTTGCAATGCCATTGACTGTCTTCACTTCACACTCAAACTAAGTCAGATATCTAAGCCACAGATTACCAAACATTTAGTCCTGTCAGCTGCATTTCCAAATGTTCTAAAGTCCAGTAAATCCCTCCGCCCTACTTTGAAGCTCTCCGGTGAAAAAGAGACATCCACCTACCATGACTGGATCGATGTGGAGAGCAAGGAGACCGTTTCCAAGCAGATATTCATCTTTGGCTTTTTTCTTTGAAAACAAGTTACAGCTAATTGTTGCTAATGTTCAGCATGGATACATGAAATGTGTTTTCACATAAATCACATCTCAGCATGACCACCTAATCAATAAGAAGGACACTGGTAAATTGTGGCACATTAGTCCATATTTCATACCCCATCTGTGGAGGAGATTGTCCCCTTCCGACTAATATAGACATTTGCTCTGTGTGACTGAATTTAACCTGTGGGAAAGCTCTAAAGAGTGACTAAACAGTGATATACCAAGCCATTATTTAAATACAACGTACGTCCGATACTATTTGTCAAGCGACGGGAGTTCTCTTGTTTTTACATGCCCTCCTCACTTCAGCTCTACAGAAAATTTGGGGTTGAAAAGCCGTGTTCCAGGTCATCCAGCATGTCGCTGAGAGGGTCATTCACCAGCACCATTAATCACAGAGCCGCTGTCCTCTGACTGATTACCTCCCATCAATCTTTGTTTGCTGAGCCCTCCAACAGGAGAAAGCCCTCGTGAAGATCTGATTAATAAAAATATAAGTGACTCATAATAGGAGTACATGGCAGGCCTCGAGTCTGCGCTCCGATAATCATACATTCTGAGTGGGATTTATCTACTCATCTCCAAACGTCCACTCACCTGCTCACGCAAAGATCCTGGCCTGATCTCTGTGAGGGGACCTGCCGCAAAGAAGTGAGGTCTGGAAGAGGACTAGTGGAGATCTGTGTGCGTGAGTGCACGTGTGTGTGGTAGTCATTTGCAGCTGCAGACGGGGGGNTGTCTGAGAGGCACATCCTGCCTGCAATTAAGGTGGAATCAGAGAGAGAGATCTGCGCTGCCTTGATAATGAGCCTCATCTGAATTATTAACTAGAGCTGTACCCCCCGGACCTGGACTCCCATCAGGCCTAGCTATACAACAACAAGAGCAGATGCACACACACACACACGCACACACACACACAAACACACACACATAAATGTACTGTACACACAAAAAAATCTTCAGATCCATACAAACCTCTATCAAACCCATTTTAGCGTGTGCAGGAACTCAAAAACTAATCCCATTTGCAGTAAAAAATCAGGGCAACACATTACTTGAAGTGGTGCTCATAAGGCATTATAAGGCATCAAAAGCCCATTATAAACACACTGTGAGTGCATGATAATTTATTAAAATTGGTGCATAGCATAATGACTACAATATGTAGAAAGTTAGGCGGTTGAATACTTCATGAAGCAACTGTGTCATTAATCACATTAAAATTTAGTGCAATTTCAAATGTGTGATTACATTATAACATTTTCTCTCTGATTCCATGGGGATTATAATCAGTTAGGTGATGCTGTGAACTGATGGATGGGAACTGTTAGGATGACTGTGTGTCAAAAGTAACTCCTTGTGTGATGACTTTGAAGGTTTTGTCATACTGTGAAATCAAACAGTTTTTTTGTGTTTTGTTTTACCTTGTTGCTCCCAGTTTGTGAAGTTATTATTGCAGAAATATGAAGAAGAGAAGAATGGTTCTGTCTCACAGCTTTCATAATATCACTATCAATGTGCCAAAGTTTTTTCCTTAGCATCAAATTATATTTGCATTTTACTTATTTTACAGTTTTTGATGGATTTTTCGAGACATCCATTGGTTTCAATTTATTTCCATTTGGTATGAAAATCAATCAATTACATGTACTTAACATCACAAGCAGGTGTTTTTGCAATCCATGCTGTTTTTTGTTTTAGCAATGTAATGTATATTGTCTTCTCTCCAGACAGCCATTGATTTCTAATCATTTCCATAAGGCACGACAATCAATCAGTCACACAGTTGTGTTTTAGATGAATACTGTCTGCTGCTCCAGGCAGCCACTGTTTATCATTTATATCCAATTGGAAACCAAATCACTTAGCACAGACTTCTAAAACATGGCTAAAATGATTAATTAATTACCTTCAGGTCTGCATTAGAGCAATACCTGAAATTCAAACTTCAAAATAGTTTAGGATTAGGCTCAGTCGGTTATTTTAAAAATGTGTTCCCAATTAAATTTCTTTTAAAGTGACAGCCCTCTGCATACAATTTTGCCAGTGTTAGATAGTTAGATAATAAACCTATCTATCTATATATCCATCATCAACCGCTTATCCTGCATAAAGGGTTGCGTGGGTGCTGGAGCCTATCCCAGCTGACATTGGGCAAAAGGTGGGGTCCATCGCAGGGCCACCCATAGACAGACAGCCACTCACACTTACATTCACACCTAAGGACAATTTGGGAGACACAAATTAACCTAGCCTGCATGTGTTTGGATGGCGGGAGGAAGCCGGAGCACCCGGAGAGAACCCACGCGGACACAGGGAGAACATGCAAACTCCACACAGAAACGCCGGATCTGAACGTCCCGCGAAGTTCCGACAACTCGGCATAACACAGCCGTCTCCCTTCCTCGTCTGCCAACACACACACACCCTCTGAAGCTCACCGACGCCCCCTATCTTAAGGGTTATTGTTAAGATTTTGGATTTATTCATGCTCTTTAATAAAAAGATTTATTAAAAGTTTCATTCTTTTCACATTTTTATTTACAGCCTCATATGTTGAAATTTGTATCATAATAGGCAGTGTATTAACTTATTTGGAGAAAACCAGTAGTTGTATGTAAAATGAGACGTTGAGCTCCCCCATATCACCAAAATGGTACGATCCTACTTTCATAACGCCACTGCAAAGATCGTGAGATAGACAGTCGAATCAGTCTCTGCCCAGCGAATCTTCCCTATTTGAATAATAGCCCTAATTTACATATCGTTTGCTGTTAGGGAGCTAAAACCTGCAAAACTACTGGCATACTGTTAATGTGACAGGTAAAGTTAAAAGAATATTTTCTTCTAAATTCTTTGTCCTTCCTTCACAAACTGAGAGTAACGATGTATAACATAAAAACACCTGATTTCACACTTTGAGATAATCTTCAAAGTTAAATATGCTCAAGGAGTTACTGTGATGGTCATAACTTCAAGCCACTTTCAGCCAGGTTTTCACACCATATAGAAATGTATTGAAACCAATGACTGTCTGGAGCTGCAGATGAAATACAATCACATTTCTGACCTAAAACAGCGTGGTTTTCAAACTACTTAGTAGTGATGTAAGGTTTATGTGATTTGTAGAAAATGAGCAAAGATGATAGATCGTTTAAGGCCTTGTTAGCAGTGTAACAACATTACGTGCTGCCCTGTCCCTGACTCACAGTCTGACAGTGAGGACAGAGGACTGAATGTTTTTTGACTAGCGCTCTGCTCATCGTCCGCGCCAGACACCAGAACAATTTGAAGCCCTGAGGTCTGGTAGACAACACGGAGGGAATGTGTGCTGGGCCGACATTTTACAACACACCACCAGGCACGATTCCCAAGATCCGCCTTCCTGACTGACTGTTGTGTGTCTGGACTCGGTTTTCTCTCTGGAATTTCCGTCTGTAGAATCTTTCTCAACATTTTATTCCAACTGACTGAAGTGTGAGGGCTGAGGGCGAGAATATTATGTTCTATTCCAACCACTATGAGTCATTTAAGCAGTGAACACCCCGCCTCCACTGCCGGTGCATCCCTTGTTTACATCCCGGCCCTTCCCCAGATTGAAGTGATATCTCCCCGCGTTCTATTCAAATGCCTTTTGTAGCTCTGCATCAACAGACAAGGTAACTGATCCTCAAAATCTGTCCATCTCAGCATGGCCTGCTTTCCATTCAAGCCCTCAACGACTCTTCCCAACTGTTTTCTCTCCATTCACAGGCCTGATCAGATGAGTTTTACCATAGTCTCAGATTTAACAACCAACCCCCTTCGCCTTCCAAATTCCTCTTCCCATTCCCCGCCCCCGGTTAACCCAGCGCCAAGCCCGCCAACTCGAGAGCTGCCTCTCCTTCTGCTGCGCCTTTGTGATAATAACAATAACTGTGTAGCGGTGCAGAGGGCTTTCTGTTGAGCCAGCGCCAGGCCGGCTGGCACAGGGAACCCTCTTAGCCTGTTCCACCATCTCCAACCAATTCCCCTCTGTCTCGGCTGGCGCTGGAGCATCACAGGCATTAAGGCTGCTATCAATGTGCTCAGCAGCAGGGGCCACCGCCACCACTCTCGCACTCGCTTTATCTTTTCTCTTTCCACCTCTCTCCCTCTCCCACTCAATTCTGAATCCAATTCAAAAAAAGGTTTTATTGGCAGGACAAATAATACCTTGTTCTTCAAAATGTCTACTTGCCTCCACTTTTTTTCTTCTTCTTTTTTTTACTTTGTCTCACTCACCATATTTGCCTCTATCTCCTGCAAGTGGAATCTCAGCAGAACAAGGTGATGGCCATCAGCGTGGGCGGTAGTACTTTAGATAAAGTGTATTGTGATGCATTACAAGCAGATTAGATGCATATTAGAGGAAAAGATTTTTGCTCTCAGTAAACAGAGATATAGAAAAATGTAAACCGAGCTAAAGTCAGCCTGACTATTCTTAGGGCCCGACATAAATCTCATAAAACTGTTCCCCTGCATATATGAACCTTTTACTTTTTGATTTTGAAACTGCATAAATCTATTTTTTTTGTATTTATTATGTCTTCTTTTCAGAAAGGAGTGCCAGTAAGATTGTCAAAAAATAAGCCCCTGCAACCAGTGAACAGCAGTTTTGGTAAGGTTTTATTGGTTTGAAGTTCTGCCTGCTGGTCCTTTGATCCCTTAAAACTTGATTTCAAATATGATGTTTTTCTACATGGCATTTAATATTCACAAGAAAAAAAAGGTGCAATAAAATTTAAAGTTCTGAACAATAAGATATTATTTCACTTTCACCATTTTCCAACTAAGCTCTGCCTCAGACTGTAGCCATGTTTCCATCCAATTGTCATGCGAAGTGTACTTTTGAAAGTTCCCAAAAAAGAAAAAAAAAGTAGGCTACTTGTGAAATAGGTGCGTTTCCATCAGCTCTTTTGGAGCGAATAAACCAGGCTATGGCAAGTGTAGTTACGTCAGTAGTTGACATTACACATGGCTGTAATAATCGAGATGTATGGGTTCCAAACCAGATACAAAACCAGTCGCATGGACCTGATGGACCATTGATCTGATAAAAAATGGAGAAGACCTCAGGAATGTGTTTCAAGCGGCAAACTGCTACCAGCCATGTCTCCGCACGCCGACAGCTGAGACGTGAGTTACAAGTTCGTAACGTCAGAACTTATTCGGCAAAAATGTTTCCATCTCCCATTTAGTGCATTAACTCTTTTTAAACAAAGGAAAAAACACCTCAAAAACTTTTTTTTGCAAAATTAAGGATATTTGTTTTGTTTTTTATGGATTTTGCCATTTCCATCCACCTTTCCTACTGCGATACTTCAAATTGTGCATTAAAAAATGTTGATGGAAACACGGCTAGTGACTCATCGTAAAAAGCTGGTAAACAAATCCATTTTGAGGGACTTTCTTTCTCTTCTGCCACTCTTTAGCAGGTGTCTGTTTTTTTATATTCTCTTGGATAACTGACTGCTTGTCCTTGGGATAAGTTGTCTATATAGGTGCAGGTGCTTTTTGTTACTTGCTAAATAAAACGCCTGATAAAGGCTCTTCATCAGGAAAAAATACAGCATTTAATACATTTGTTATAAGCAGGTGTTGACTGTTGACTGTGTGGGAGCTTATCTCTCATATACTTACTTATCATTTATTCTCTATGGACTGGAGTTCTGCATGATGTGAAAAAGAGATCCTATCCTCAGTACATGTAGTCAAAAAGCTGTATTTCTTTTATTTCTCATCCATTACTGACAGTTAGCATTAGCTTACCAGGCTAATGAAGCTGATATAAGTGAGTGTTAAGTGTTTGAGCGATAAAATCTATGCTATCTGCATTGTGTTAACTATTGAGTGTCTTTCATAGAGATAGTAGTGAATGAGTGAATGATTTTGGACACGTTACCTACCCGTTTCTGTCTGCCTGACTGGGCCTTTTGACTCTACTTACAACACGTGACACACATTGATGCGTGCAACAAACTGGCACAGTCAGAGGAAGACAAAATTTTATTTATAAATAACAGCTGAAATAAAATCAAACCTTCAAAAAAACCAACCTAGGACCTGGGAGATTTGGGTGTGCAGGGATTATGTGTCATTTTGACAGAGGTCTGTGTGGACAAGGAGCTTCAAACTGATCCAAATATGCAAAATGATGCATTCATGACCATTTAAATAGCCTGGAAAAAATCAATCAAAATCAAAATGTAAATTTAGATACTAAAACTATTGCTAATATGTGTTTGCCAGACCAAAACCAAGACAACCAAAGTCTTTTAAGTCGAGTTAAAAAGTAACTTCATGCTAAATCACTTTTTCACTCACATTTTAAGAGTAAACAACACAGTCACTTGTGAAAAAGGCACGTTCAAACTAAAGTTGCTCCTTAAAGACAAAAATATGAGGAATGAATGCTTATTATAATTGATCCTGCTGTGCATTGCTCGTTGTTCGCTGTTTGCTCATTATATCACAGTCTGATTACAACAGTCATACACCCACGACGTGGCTTTAATGTTTGTAAAGCCTTCAGGTGGAGTCAGTGAGCGCCTACCTGCCTGCCTGCCTGCCTGCCTGGCGCTGAATCTGTGTACAGTACAGCGTGCAGACAGGCCACAGCTCAGCACATCCATTCCCACGCAGAGGCACTTGTGAAATGAACATAACACTGTGTGTGTGAGTGCAGACCCCCGCATCAGCACCACCACCGTGACCACCTACAGAATTGAACTCACTTCATATGACCAAACACAGCCTCCCACCTAGGATGCAATAACAAACATGGCCCAAACACTTGACCGCAATTACTGAACTACCGTCAGAGAAATCCATACATAGTCATCATGGCAACCTTGCTGCAAGATGCTTAAGCAACACTCTGTGTGTGTGTGTGTGTGTGTGTGTGTGAGTGTGTGTGTGTGTGTGTGTGTGTGTGTGTGTGTGTGTGTGTGTGTGTGTG
>JAPMOB010223015.1:0-10611 GCA_029875015.1 Lepomis gibbosus | reverse complement strand
ATTAGTTTTGCCTTGTCTGCTAAGTGTTAGTCTGGGCGCCTGCTCTGTTTTGTTTAGTTTGTGTGTGTTGTCTGCTCTGTTTTTGGTTCCACTGTAGTTTGATTCTTGTCTTGTGTTCTGTAACCTGTCTGACCGGTCTTATTTACCTCTGCGTGTTTGGTTGTTTTATATCAGTTAGTTCTGTGGAACTGGTTTCAGTCTGTTTCCATGTTTAATCTGGTTTCAGTCTGTTTCCATGCCATGTCTGGTTTTGATCAGCCTGCTTGTGTTCGTGATTGTTTTGGTGTATTCTTTGTTCTGTTCTGTTCATTTGTCTATCTTGCTTTGGTCTGTTGTGCCCTGTATATCTGTTTAACTGTATCCATCCAGCTACTTCCTGTTGGCACCAGCGTGGACTACCTTTGTTGAGTTTTGGACACTGCTGTGAGTTTGGTTGGATTTAATTAATACTCAGAAACTGTACATGTTCTGCGTTTGGGTCCTAAAACCTGTTCCTGCCTGAAAACACAGTAAAGTGTGGCAGTTACTGTCCTGGCGCCATACTTAGGGAGGAAGTTCCAGGACCTAAGTCCTCCCTCCAAGTTACAAGGCTGGCTCTTTTTTGGAATTACACACCCTTAGGTGAGAGCAGGATTGTTTTTCAGGATTTGGCAAGATGTGCTCAGCTTATGTTCACTTAAAGGTCTCAATCACCTAAGTGATGGCATTTTTTACTGTTCTTTTCTCACAGGTTTGATTTGGGTGATTCTCAGTTAGAAGAAGATGATGTCAGCCACTTCAGGATTTAGCAGCATTTGAATCAGAATCTGAGGTGGGTTGTTTGGTTACTGTCAATCAAACTTGATTTAAATACACCCACACAGACCTAATGAAGTATTTGCTTTTTTAGCACAGACTGCATAAAAGTAGTGGGCGTAGTCATCGTGACGTCACCCGTCAGTTTGCTGACTGCCGTTTTGAAGCCTTGGGTGTTGGGTGCCATGTTGATTTTTTGCAACCAGCGGCATCGGACGTGACCATATTTGGATAAGACAGACAAGAACTTGGTAAGCTGTATTTTTTATTTTCCTGTGTCATTAAAGGTGAAAGCAGTCGTGCAGTGTTGCTGGGGGTCCAGTTTGTTTCACACTGGTCTTTTACAAACAAACCATTAGTTGTAAACATGAAATCAAGTGACTGACAGGTAACTCATTCATGAAACAGTCATTCTGCATCATCAGAGCTGTATAGACCCAAGGAGAGAAAATCACATTTCTGTGACTGACAGCAAGCAATGCAGCACTTGAGTTTATTGATCTTGGATAAAATGCTTTTACACAGAAATAGGCAGTTATGAGTAATTTAACTTGAAATTGCAACTGGACCTCAGATGTCATAAATAATGACTGATGGGTAAAAGCAAGTTGACCATGAATTATTTCTTCCTTAGTTTGAAGGATTTCTGAAGTCCCTGTGGTTACTCTTTAGATTCTTTTTTCCAAGTCTCTTGGTATTCATACAGTAGCGTCCGTGAATGAAACAGCTGTGCATAATAAACTCTAGTGTAGAACTGTTCTTGTTGAAACTTAAAGGTCAACCTAAAAAAAAGAACTTGAACAAAGTCACTAAAAGCAGCAGAATATCACAAACCTATAAAAAAAGGTTCATATGGTGTAATGCAAAGTCAACACAACATACAGTCTCCTTCCTTCCTCCGCCTGCAGGATGCACACAGTTGTGTCTCTGGGGAATAGAGTTGAGGTTTATTGGTGTTGTTTGAAATTGCCTCTTTGTTCTGTTTTTTTCTGCTGGAATGGAGGGGGAGTGGTGATGATGGTGAAAGTGAGGCTGCAGAGATGTTTAGGTGATAGAAGTTGGTTCTTTTTGTTGTTTTTCACTCACCCGCTCTTTCTACACAGCTTCTGTCTGCAGTATCACTTCAGATCTCAGTAGGGGTTGCCAAAAAGGCAATCTTTACTTTCACAATGTCTGAAAAGCAATTCAGACATTACAGTACCACATGGTTTTATATATCTGTGGTATATGTACAGCTGTTGGTGTGTTTGTGAAAGTCCACGCTAGAGCACTAACATGTCATATTCACCTTTTAAGCATTTGGCTACTGTTGAGTTTAAAATATATTTCTAGGTCAGGGGTCAGCAACATTTACTATCTAAAGAGACACCTTTTTCCATTTAAATGCAGGTACCACAGTCTATTAGTCTAACTTAATTAATTATCAGCATTGCTTGTAGATCTAAATGACCATTCATTTATATGTTTACCATAAGGTGGCTGTAGTTGGCCTATAGGCTATATTAATGGTTTTTAGCCACTTTACGTAACGTTGCATTTCCAATGCAAAGTTTTGGTGCATTTATGAAAGTATACAAGTACCGCAGATCAAACCGTCTGGTAAGCCAGCAGTAGTGGTGGTGAAAGCCTCTGTTTTCCCTGAGATTTTTCTTTTTGGGGATTTTGAATCCATAGCTATCTTACAACAGGCTAAACACTCAAAACACCGCTATTGAGTTTAGTGCCATGATGTAGCATGATGACGCACATTGTGGTTGACAAAGTGTTAATACATTTTTTATTCGATGTATATGCTAGGCCTACGTGTTTTTACAGTAGAATACATCTAAGATGACTTTATGCTTTCAACAATAATAGAGCAATGTAAATATATATATATAAAAAGTTATTTATTAAAATTTTGATAGTTGGGGAGCTACTAGAGAGCTTGCAGAGGTTGCAGACCCCTGTTTTGGGTGATAATTGTCATTGGTAACCAGTGGTGTGATGAGGATTAGAGCCAGAATTCTTGTGAACTGAACTGCTAAGTTACACCTGGTCCACAGAGAGGTCATTAATATAACAGCATACTGAGCAGCTAAGCAGTGTTAAGACCATTCATTTAAATTCTAGTCATTCTGCTCTGGCCTCGGGGAACATGGACATAAGTCTTCAAATGAAAGGATAAAGTTTCCTTTTACTTATCTGCCAGCACACAACGAGTTTTATTGGCTCACCTTTGAACATGAATCATGAAGATTATCCAGCTGTCTTTGGGCTTAAGCCACATTTACCAGTATCACAAATCGGGACCAATCAAACCAGGAACAGTCACCGTGGTAACCTATTCTGCATAGCTCACGAGCAGGTTCAAAACATGTGAACTACTGCCCATTCAGCTTACTGGAAATATTGAGTCACCATTCCATGACATTAAATTACATTTACTTTTAAAAGACAAGCAATAAAGAGCATTAGTGACACGTTCACACATCACTTTGCCTTCTATGATAATAATATCAGAGGAACGCTGGCCACCCCTAAAATGCATAAGGATTATAGCTGCATAATGATATTGATTGATTGTGAACTTCCAAATTTGTATCTAAGAAATTCTTCATGTACTAATAAAAACCCATTTTAAGGGAAACATATACTCTCAATGGATCATGGGCAGGTAAAAGGTTTTCTCCTGTGAAGTAAGTGCTACCTTTTAAGGGAGGTGGTTTATAGTGCAGGACTTTGACCACCACTGACCAAGGTTTGTGTCCTGAGTCCTGAATGAGGTTAGTATAGGCAAAATACAGTCTTTAGTTAAGGTTACAGAAAATCATGGGTATTATGTTGCAAACTACTTTAGGCCATGATCTTTCTCAACCCTAAAACGTAGTCCACTGACTTAGCATTGCACCCCTTTTATCGGACTTATGATGGACAGTTAGGATAGCAGCATATGCAGCTTAGAGCCTAGCCTCAAGCAGAGATGAGGAGCAGGCTACAGAGGTCTAATGCTCACTTGTTTCTAAGGCTCAATCCCATTCTCCACCCTAAAGCATAAACCTTGGATCCCTTACAGACTTAGCTGACATCACCTTGTAAGTGCATCAGTGCGAGAGGGCTGAAATGGTATAATGGGACATATGTTACGTTACCTTAACAATGCCAAAACAATTTCCAATTGGGTTTGAGACTGTTTATTTTAAATGTATTACTTGTTTTTGTCTGAGACACTGAAGGAACCAACTTTCTGATATGAATGTATTCTAGGCTCCTGCCTTATGGAGTGAACGAATGGTCATTTTACAATAATCAGTTTACTCATTTTTTAATTTTTTTTTTATCAAAACAGCATCATATACTTAGATGTAAACTTCTTTTTTCATGTAGTTGCTCCTTCCATGTTTGTTTACCTTTGTTTAAAATCACAACGCTTTGAATTGTGGGTAATATCCTCAGAAGCAATGAAGATACGATGCGTCTCATTTCCTTCCAAATTGCTTGTAAGAAAACAGCGGAGGTTTCTGCTCTCCTACCATACCCCGGCCTCAACTAGCATGACTGAACGTTGCTGTTTACATACTGTATCTGTAGATCACTCTATTACTGCAATGGCAATTAGTTTTTTCTTAAATACAAGCATAAATGTATACAATAACCCAAAACAATTAGCATAATATTTACCCTCAGTTGACTGGCGACCTGTCCACGGTGTACCCCGCCTTTCAACCAATGTCAGCTGGGATTGGCTCCAGCCCTCCGCAACCCTGTACGCAGGATAAACAGTTGACGATGGATGGATGGATTACCTTTAGTTTTTTATTACACAAATGTGGTCACACTATGTTAGATGTGCCACCAGGCAATGAAACCAAGGCATTCATGGGCGCTAAAATGCATTTGATTATACACATTAAATAGCATGGCGAGACAAAGTTCAGATTTAAAAAGTCTTCAGCTTCAACAGGAACCACGGAGCGTGACATAAGAGCGTTTCACAGACTTGATGACTTGACAGTGACAGCTGACTTATCCTTTAGTTTTTTTCAAATGGATACTTTATAGAAACAAATGAAATACTTTGTCGACTTGGTGATAATGTATCAGCAAAACTTGGCAAAAGGCTGAAAACAATATCTAAAAATTGTAAAAACTGAGGAGCTGGCAGGTGGATTATCTTACCTTTGGACAGAGATCTGCAAGTTTTTTCTCCTTCCTTCCAGTCTTGCTACAAAGGTAAGCCAACCATCTCCTGGTGGTAGCTTCATATTTGGCATACACCTGGAGAACGTGCAGACTGAGAATCTTCCAGCTTTAAAGAGGTGGTATTATACTTTTTGGCTTTTCCCCTCTCCTTTATTGAGTTATATATCTTTTTTTGTGCATGTAACAGGTTTTCAAAGTGAAAAAGCCCAAAGTCCAGCCCAAAGGGAGTTCCCATCTCCCACAGAAAACTCTGCTCTAAACCACTTGAAAACAGCTCGTTTGTAGTCCAGCCCTTCACTTCCTTTACTTGTGATGTCATAATGAAAACGCGTCATAAAGCTGGCCAAGCAGCTGGCGGTGTCAGGCATGCCCTCAAACCAAGCTAGTCTGACCCGAGGCCCTTTGGCTCGACTCGCCTTTGTTTGGGTTTCCATTGTAGAAAAGTTGGACCTGTACCTGCTTCCAGGTACTTTTTTTAGTATCACCTTACCTCCGTCGAGGTTCCAAGCGAGCTGAAGGATACTAAAATGTAACTGAAAACATGAATGAACAACGAAATCACTATTCACTGCCTATGTTCACTGCATCATCATTGCGTGCACGCAGACGCATAGAGCCAAGCACAGACCGGGACAGGCCCTGGGTTGAAGCGAAGCAGAGGAGGGAGGGCTCACAGGGTCTGAGGAAGAAGAGGCAGGACGGGGAGGAGCAGGCCAAGCAGTACATATTTTACACACTCCAACAAAAATAATTGCTCTGTTTGATTGCACCAATCTTTCCAATTTGGGGTTCTAACAACTATATATTGCTTTATAGACCAGAAGCTGAGTACTGTGGACAACATCCAGACTACTATGTTCCCATGCACCACACACGGCTGACCTTCCAGACCCAGCACAGTTTGTAGTGTGGCAATGTGGAGCACTTGGTCACAGAGTTGGGCAGCTGTGGCTCAGGTGGAAATGCGGGTTGCTCGTTAATAGGAAGGCTGGCAGTTCAAT
The DNA here is from genome assembly GCA_029875015.1 of Lepomis gibbosus. Classification (NCBI taxonomy): domain Eukaryota; kingdom Metazoa; phylum Chordata; class Actinopteri; order Centrarchiformes; family Centrarchidae; genus Lepomis; species Lepomis gibbosus. The sequence continues at coordinate 4,633 of JAPMOB010223015.1, read as the reverse complement.
CCCTGGCTCCTCCAGGCTGCGTGTGAAGTGTCCTTGGGCAAGACACTGAACCCTGAATTGCCCCTGGTGGCTGTTCCACCAGTGTATGAATGTGCATGAATGTGATGTAGTGTAAAAGCGCCTTGAGTGATCGAAAGACGAGAAAGATGCTATACGGAGCATTAACATATTTTCCCCTGGAGAATATTTTCATTCTTTTTTAAATAAAACATTGAAAATGATAAATGCCTTTTCTTTACACTTGCAGCATAAACATCAAGCAACTACATTTATGTCTCCAATATGTAAAAGGGGAAAACATAAGCGTTGGTAAACAGCTCTCAGCTGCAGCCATAGATAATTAATCATCTCTACTCTGGCTCGCTACACTGGCCTGCACTCGTAGCTGCTGTTAGCTGTATGCTAAGTAGGTAGCTACGTTGGCTAGCGATGAAAGTAACAAATTGCCATCAAAATGAAAAAAAAAGCCAGATTACTTATCCAGTAGAAAGCAGTAGAAGCGATCACGGTGTAACTTTTCAGCCCTTTGGGACACCTCAGTTGTCACCATTATTGAAAAAACATGCCGGTATTACCTCTGGTCTGACCGCTTCCTGTTGTAAGGTCTGAGACAGGGCCGTTAAGGCTCTGGTCTGAGAGCTGACCGGGTGCGCACATGTGGGCAGCTCCTGTAGCAACAGGGCTGGTAGCCATGGTAGTGAGGGAGAGTGACAGTCACCCAGCCAATCATAGCATTCGGTCCGAATGGAACAGGTGGCTGTGTTTACTGGAGCCCTGAGAGGACTACAGACTACAATATTTATTCTTTTTTTCAAAGCACCTAACTTATACTAAACTAAACTAATATGCATTGGGGTAATAAAATGTTTTAGAAACAACTTGCCTACTTTGCCTTTAAAACGCACAAACATGTATGAATCAACATTTAGTATGCAGTATTGTTGTCTCGACTTGTTTTCAAGAATCTTTAGAATAAGATGATAAAAAACAGGTGAACAAATATGGTTTACTATGCTATATATGTGTTCCTGTGCTTGTGTTTCCATGTCTTTATCATATTTAAAGAACACATGCGGTGTTTCAACACTTAATCGTCTATGCATATCCAAGGTACACACTTCATCAGTCCTGTATGCACCATGCATAATAAGGTGAGCATGTTTCCACGCATGGTTTTTCAATTTCATTACGGCAAGAAAATTACCTTACAGACACACATTATAAGCAGCCCATTTGTTCTGTGATAATGTCGTTGTGATTGCAGCCCCCTCAGGGTTATAAGATGCCAGCGCTGTTCAAATGACGCAGCATGTGTAGTAACAAGTCACATTCCCATTAAGATTAAATTCTTCTTTTAGCCTCTACATGAAAAGTTGTAGGATTCATATTAACTATGATATATACACTGAACAAAATTCTTTCTCAATGTACACAAAAGGCCTATTTCTCTCAAATATTGTTCACAAATCTGTTAGAATCTGTGTTAGTGAGCTCTTCTCCTTTGCTGAGATAATTCATCCACATCACAGGTGTGGCATGTCAAGATGCTGATCAGACAACATGGGTGTTGAACAGGTGTGCCTTAGGCTGGCGACAATAAAAGGTCACTCGAAAATGTGCAGTTTTACTGTACTGGGGCGGGGGGGGTCTGGAAACCATTCAGTATCTGGTGTGACCACCATTTGCCTCACACAGTTCAACACATTTCCTTCAGGTTGGTGATTGTGGCCTGTGGAATGTTGGTCAATTCATCTTCAATGGCTGTGCGAAGTTGCTGGACATTGGCAGCACCTGGAACACGCTGTCGTATATACCCAGAGTATCCCAAACATGAGGTGCGTTCGAGATGAAGGCGGCCGACTTTCGCCGACTTCATAGTCTAACATGAGCTGCAGGTGACTGCAGGGGCGGGGTATTAAAACGGGACCGTAAAGTCGAACACATTCTACCTGCAGCAGCTTACTGTGAGCTCAGATCGATGACTGATCTCGCAGAATTTGCAACGAAAAATACAGCGAGACCAGGTGGTTCCAACTTGGTGCAGTCGGGGAAAAGCAACTGCGGCCGCCGGACTCGGCGCCTGCAGCCCCCTTGGTCCCGCGACGTTTAAATGTCACGCGACATGTTGACGTTTTGCAGCGCCGGCGAAAATCGGACACGATTTCTAACCAGCATGCCTTATTTTAAGTCCAGCATGCATCACGTTAAGTCAGCGCTGCGCAGCACCGCATGAAGTCAAACGCACCTATTGTCAATGTGTGTGGTGAGTATGCTGGCCATGCAAGAACTGGGAGTTCCTTGCCACAAGGCGCCGTGCATTATCATGCTGCAATATGAGGTGACGGTCGTGGATGAATGGCACAACAATGGGGTTCAGGATCTCATCACGGTATCTCTGTGCATTCAAAATGCCATCAATGAAATACACCTGTGTTTGTTGTCCATAACACACACCTGCCTATACCATAACGCCGACGCCACCATGGGCCGCTCGATACACAATATTGACATCAGCAAACCGCTCTCTCACATAACGCCATACAAACTGCCTGCCATCTACCCTGTACAGTGAAAACCAGGATTCATCCGTGTTAGAACACCTCTCCAAAGTGCCAGAGGCCACTGAATATGAGCATTTTCCCACTCAAATTGGTAACAACAACGAACTGTAGTCAAGTCGAGACGACAAGCATGTAGATGTGCTTATCTCAGACGATTACTGAAAGTTTGCGCAGAAATTCTTTGGTTATGCAAACTGATGGTTGCAGCAGCTGTTCGGGTGGCTGGTCTCAGAGGATCTTGGAGGTGAAGATGCTGGATGTGGAGGTCCTGGTGTGAGGCAGCTTGGATGTACTGCCAAATTCTCTGAAACGCAATGTTCAGTATTTAATAGTGAATTAATTAAGAGACATGACTTAAAACACAAATGATGCACTTCAAAACAACTTAACACACATTATTTTACTATTTTAATTTTGTAATTTGTAATTTTAATCTATGTGAAAAGATTCACACTAACATTGTAGTGTTGTGTGTACAAGTGATTAAGTACGTAATTGCAAATTTAGTCTTTCAAATTCCTTTTTTCCCACTGTGTCTACATGCTACAGTGTAAAAGCAAGCATAAGACAACTCTGATTAGGAGATGACACCCCCAATCCCTGTTCCAACACTTTTAGACTTGTTGTGTGGGGAGATACTCTTAGTCCAAGGAGAACATAGTCCTCACCTTTGAAACATGTCAGCGCAGTGTAAATCCCACATTTGTGTAGTGTGTTTATAAGTTGCACACTCCCACTCTCTTTTCGTCTTTTTAGCTTGTCATTGTGATGTTCTGTGACACAAGGACTTGGCTGCTTGATTCAGTCTCTGGTCAGTTTCTGCAGTAACAAAGTCAGAAGGTGACCGTGATTTCAAGCCGTCAGGAATTAATTTCCTCCAAAACACATAACACATGCCATGGGAAACTCCTGTAGCTTACACCTTTAAACTTTGAACTAATGAGACACTTTTGGCGCTCAGTTTTGTTATTAATGCAAGCAGTGGTGGAATGTGGGTGGTGGGATGACTGGACCTGGGGTGGGATAGAAATTGATAGGATACAGGTGATTCATGTCCTTGCCTTGATGTTCCCTTGATTGTATACAGTCTTCATGATCATTAAGGAGTAAAATCAATAGAAAGATTTTAAAAAAACATGTTGCCATAGAAACATTAAAGTTTTGAAAAAAAAACCAATCGTAATAGCACAATTTTTCTGTTTATTTAGCACGTGACATGGCTTTATTTTACACTTTCAATAAAAACATGTACATAAATTGTATGAATATATATAACCATTTCATATAGTACAAGATCGCTTTTTTTAAACAGAATGAATTGTATCGTGTAATTAATTGTATAATGTAATGTATATCGGGCCTGTTCCTGTGTGGAATGTGATGTGCGTATTCCTCTTTATACATCTAGCACCAGGACTTACACTTGACTGATTGAATGCCTGGACTGATTGGTCATGACAAGGAGGTCTATTCGCCGAGGAAGACCATGAGAAGTTCAAATCTATGTCAAAGTTACAGGTGCATCTTAGAAAATTAGAATATCGTTAAAAAGTTCATTTATTTCAGTAATTCAACTTAAAAGGTGAAACTAATATATTATATAGACTCATTAAATGCAAAGTGAGATATTTTAAGCCTTTATTTGATATAATTTCGATGATTATTGTGTAGCCTACAGCTTATGAAAACCCCAAATTCAAAATCTCTGAAAATTAGAATATTACATCAAATCAAAAAAAATAAAAATAGCATTTTAAATAAAGAAATGTCAGCCCTCTGAGAACTACAATCAAGCATATGTACTCAGTACTTGGTCTGGGCCCCTTTTGCATGAATTACTGCCTCAATGTGGCGTGACATGGATGCTATCAGCCTGTGGCCCTACTGAGGTGTTATGGAAGACCAGGATGCTTCAATAGCGGCCTTCTGCTCTTTTGCATTGTTCGGTCTCATGTCTTTCATCTTTCTCTTGGCAATGCCCCATAGATTCTTTATGGGGTTCAGGTCAGGCCAGTTTGCTGGCCAATCAAGCACAGTAATCCCATGGTCATTGAACCAGGTTTTGGTACTTT
>JAPMOB010223013.1:0-24365 GCA_029875015.1 Lepomis gibbosus | reverse complement strand
ACACGGCTCTCAGCACAAACTGAGATTTTCATGTTTCCTGTGGCCCGGACATGCACACACTTTCCCCTCCCAGCCACGCTCAATCACAGAGCAACTCTTGAGAAAGCAGACAGAAAGTTGGCGGAGCGTGAACAACGCTGAAGTTTTCTCAATCCTCCAGCGAGAGATTCAGGTTCAGACTTTGGTATGCCCTGCACGTCCCCCGGATGCCAGATGGACGTCCGCTTTCTGACATGCCGCCTCAAAGTTCCACCCTCTGAATATACAACCACCACACATCCAGTGAGGTGTAGGGTCAGGACGCATGGAGATCGGCGTGACTACACACACTTAGCCCGTAATCACTCACACTGATGATGTGCATGATCAATAAATCAGATTAGCCAATCTGGAGCTCCATCAGCCTCTGATCAATACAACTGTGTGTTATTTCACTGTAGCTTTTACCCCCAGAGTGTCTTTCACTTTGTCGCACCGATCCTCTCTTACACAGCGGCATGACACACACCAACCTGTGTTTATTACACCAACCAGTATAAATGACTGCTTGTATATGATTTACAAGTGAGACTGTTGATATCTGTTACATTCTGGGACATAAGGCATACTTGACACCAGTACAAACTGACAGGAATCTTGACATAGTCGGTTTTGCTCTTATGATTGTTTAAAAAAGTGTGGAATTCCTGCACAGGTTTATTGAAAAATTTTGGCCCATAAGGCATCAAATTCAATATGTGAAACAACAACCTCTTCACACTGGAAACACATACAGCAATAACCAACCAAAAAAGGAGTCAAATCACTTGAGACAATAAAAACATAAATATTTAATTTCAAGAATCCATAAATTAAGCCAAAAAATGTATTTCAATTTCCATAGACTATATAAAAATATAAAAAAGTGGTTGTTTAAAAAGTACTTAAGTTTTTTTTTTTAATGATTTTCTGTATTGGACGCCAGAGTGTGTGACTCTAGTGTAAGGATAATCTGGAAGAGAAAACAAATGTGAAAAGTAAAATTACCCAAACTGTCAGCTGGAAGCATTCATCACACTTTACAGACTAACTTTATGCCTCAACTTTAACCTATGCAGTAGCCTACTTTCTGTTGTGTGCAGACAGTTTTTCTGTGCTTACTTACTTACCTTACTTTATGCTTACTGGCATAAAGGACAGCAATAAAGGATCTCCAATCCTGTCTGAGTTTTCCTGTGCAATAAGGGAATATTACATTGCATATTTACATTTCGGGTGTGCTCATGTTCAGTTTTATCTCCACATAAAGTGGTTTTAATAATCTGGATTTATTGATGGTTTGTTTAAATCTGTTTCACAAACTGCATGCTCTGATCCATGTCATTGTTTAGTTAAGTGTAGCGAGAACTCAGCGGTTGCTTTAGTGACTACAATGTTGTCATAATTGATGAAAAATGGCCAATGTTCTGGTTAAGTTCATTTGGAAGGTTTATGTCAAGGCTCTTCTTACTCTAAAGCTGCATTAAATGTGGTGTCAGCGATTCTAATCCAGCGGTGGCTCTGCATGTTAGCTTCATGTTAACTTTGCAGCAGTAACTGCAGCGACAGTTTGCTAACCCACATGTTAGCTAACGTTGTTTGCTTTATACAAAGGTATTTGTCATGGAATTGGATTTCTCTAGAATTACTTAGCCCACCTTTAAAGGAGACCTATTATACATTTCCAGCCCTATATTTTAGTTCTGTGACACCTTTATGGCAGCTTTGTATAATTCAAAGTTCAAAAAAATAATTCTCTGTCTTTTACTGGTGCTTCATGTAGGCCTTTATTTCAACCTCTGTCTGAAACAAGTTTTAGATGCTCCTGTCTCTCTAAGGCCCCCCTCTCAAAACCTAATGTCTTCTGACGGCCAAGACCTGAAGCATGTCTGTCTCTGTATGTCATAGAACGGAGCCCTTGGTAGAAAAAGCAGTTCAAAACATAGCGTTGAGAACAGGAGGAAATCTGAGGTTTTGGCTCGCAGGGATTTCTTTTAAATACTTTAACCTCATTATTTCAAGCTTTGGCCATGTTTAACATGAACATCTAACACTTTAACATTGTAGAAAAGTCATAAAATATGGAAAAGCGTAGTATGTCTCCTTTAATAGATTTTTGGCCGGCAGTTCATTGAAATGTTATCACCTTATAAAGTTGTTATATCAAGCATGTTGCCAATTTACACACCTAGTAGACACAGTACAACCTTAACATTTATTTGGAGCCGTGTCTCTGGCCACCTGATGAATGTAAGTCACTCTCTTTTTAGCTCTGTCTTGGTCTGTACCAAATATCTTCCTGTTTGGATGCTAAATGCTCCATTATGTTCACCAAGTAGTTCCTGACTTTGTCTGTCTGCTGTTTGGTGCTGAACAGGTGGCGTTCACTGGGTTTATCTCTCTGAAAAAACCTGCCTGCTGGAAACAAGGTTGATGAGAGAAAACGAAAACATTAAATTTGCGGGTCTTTAAAACCAAAACAATAAGCTGGAAAATGCTAAAATGCAAGAGTGGCACGGAATGCAGCGCTAGTAATAATCCTTTATGAGTTTCTTACTACAGGTGACCCCTTTGTCATGACAGTCGTTTGATCCATTGGTATTTTAAAGAACATAATTAGTGCCACTTTAACTAGGAGAACATTTCTTTGGTTAGGGGTGGGAATCACCAGAGGCCCCATGATATGATATTATCACAATATTTATGTTGCGATTCGATTTTATTGCGATTTTAAATATATTGAGATATATTGCAATTTATTATTAGGTCCCTAAAGTCAAACTTTGTCATCATCTGTTTATCTAAAAAGATAAATTTCTCTGTTTGTTCATATCACTCTTTCAGACCTCTGTATGGTCCTGTTAAGTTTTCTAGTGGATTAAAAAAGCAATAGATTTTATTATTCTAGTACCAAAAAGTTAAAACTCCCATCTGCAATTTATATAATAAAATACCAATACTTGGTGTATCGATACAGTATTGCCATGGCAAAAATCACAATACTATGCTGTATCAATTTTTCCCCCCACCCATTAATTTTGGTGAGGTTTTTTGTCTCACTTTTTTGTCTTTAGTACATAAGGGAAAACACTGCCGTATATCTTAAGTTTGTCATACATATAAACACATATTCAGATATTAGAAACAGAATGGTGTTCCAGTTTGTTTTTGAAGTCATCAATGCTGATGTTTAAAGACTAAAATAGAATGTGACTGCATGCAGGTTTTTGCCCTGCATATTCATTAGGAAACTTTCAACAACACAAATTGTATCTGTGGGTACAAAAATGACACTTTCAGCTGTAGCGTGAACATTTCCCTCCCTCTCATTCTCCTTCTCTCTCTGTATCTCACTGTGTAGTTGGATGCTATAGGCACTGCAGAGGTGACCTGCTGCCATGCTACACAGTGCTGTGTTGGTGGAGAAGGCGGGTGCAGTGCCAGGGGCATCTCTCTGACAAACAGAGCAGATGCCTTACACTAACAAACAGCCCGGCGGGGCTCGGGCGGCCTCCCCGTCAATCCTCTGCTGCTACATCAACTCAAAGTGCTGAGACTTGCAGCTGCTGCAGCAAAGACTCTTTGCCCTTACCACTCACTACCACAGCCAGCACGCAAAGCACCCCAACGGGTCACTTACTTTTATTTGTCTCTGGTAAGCTGCTGCCTCTGTCACCTGCAGCTTTGGAGCTTCATATGATTGTGTTTTTGGTCACGGGCAAAAGGCTATTGTGAATATGCAGCTTGTATTTATCTACACAAAGGGACTATTGTCAGAAGCTTATCCAGACATTAAAGTTAAGCTGTTTATGCACTGTGGGCTGCATTGGCTGTAATCTCAACTGACTGCAGAAAAATGTAGAGAGATTGTGATTTTGCTGCCTGCCTTTCTTCTCTATTTGTAATTCACCGCAGTCATCCCACCTGACCAAAAGATCTGAAGATCCTGACCTTGTTAAACACGACTCTTTTTTTCCCCATCAGCATGTCCCCATATGGAAGTTGTATGTTGCTTACAGCACTCTCAATATCGACTCAAAAACAAGGACACCCAAAAACTCACCCACATATACACATCCAGTATATCCACGTTTTACACACACACACACACACACACACACAATGGATGCCAATACAGAGACTGAAATGAAGTCTCATTATTAGGAATTGAGGGTTCGGCCAAAGTGCACAAGAGTGCCTTTGGCTTTGAAATAAGATGCAAACCGACATTTAATTATTATATCATGAATTTTTCAAACTTACACCCCTTTAAAGCAGGATTCTTATTATTATTATTGAGTGTCTTGGGTTATGGATAAATGATGAAGAGAAACAGGCATAGCTTACATGAATTTTAATTAATCTGCAGGGGAAGTTTTAAAAAAATTGCGTTTTATCTGCTGCCAAGTGGTGGATCACCTACAGCAGTGAAGCGACATCTGCACTGATGAGCGTCACTCTGGCCAACACTGCAGACTGGGTATAGAAAGTTTACGATGCAGCATCAGCACAACATTTTCAGACAAAAACCACGCATATGAAGTGGTCATCATCCACATTAGTCAGCATGGACATTTTTATTTAATTTTTAATTTATTTTTAATTTGCAAAGGGGCAATGTACATTAATCAACATTCAAACACAAATAAATACACCTGAGTTAGTTGGAAGGCTAGTTTTCATTGGCAGTTCCTTTGCCTGATGTTGTTAAGCAGCCTAGAATAATAAAAATAAGTAAATATATACAATAGTTATAAACATACTACATTGTGGTAAAAAGCATATACAATAGGTTACTGTTAAACAACTATAGCAGACAATCCAATAGCATACAGTATTAGTACAGTCATGTTAAAGGTGCACCAGTGTTGACATTGTTGGTTTTCAATAAACCATTCTTTAACATTACAATTTAATAATTACTGTAATGGGGACTCTAATCAACTGTGGGACCAAATTCCATTGATGTGATTCGCTGAAGGAAGGTCGGCTTGGCTAAATCCAGTTTTATATATAATAACACTGTCGGTCACAAGTAAATCCCAGATTGTCAATTGTAGTTCTAGTGTGAAACCATGTAATTACACCAGAGTCCACAAGCTTCACAATGCTGTCATGCCTCTCCCCCCTCTAAAGACGGAATAACTGATTGATTGAGAAGAGTCTGCAGCCATGCTAGCAAATCTGTGAGGCAGTAGCCTAGGCACTGTGGTGCTTTGAGCTAAATGCTAGCACATCTTAATTTAGTATGCTAACATGCAAACATTTTCTAGTTATCAAAAAAACAACTGAGATATTAGTTTTGGCACCATGTAGTCATAAACCAAGAATCAATACAGTAGTTTTCAAGACGTGTGACTAAAAGCCAATAATGCCAGTCTCATGGTCAAGCTAGAGGGAAAGGCTGAGAATCTAAGTCATTAAGAATTAGGAAAGATATGTCAACAGGATATGGGCATGAATGCAATTTCAGCAGAATAGTAGATCAGACTGAATTCCAAGCAACTTTAATGCCCCAGTCATTGTTGTCATGAGAAACATGGGACCTAAAATTACGCCACAACTCTGCAGTCATCTTTTAGTTTTTTTTTAGTTTTCCACCTTTGTGATCAAGAGGAGTTGCTGAGACAACCAGAGGTAAGTACAATTAAGTGCTTAATATTTTAGGGTTTTCACAGTGGATAACAACCTGGAGGTCAGGACTCACAAGGAGTCACATGTTGGAGGTTGCTGTGTGATTCATGCAGTTGAAACAATAATCATCTTCACTTTACGACACGCCCATGTTCCGCGACGCACACATGCTTATTTTATCAAAGAAATAATACAACCTGAAAGGGGAGACGTGCTTTAGTTGATGTTACTTTTGTTTTATGCCTCCCTTGTGGTCACTTACATTGAACCCCTTCGACCTCACTGCTGCTTGGACTAAGGGTCAGCCAGTACAAACTCATGCTTTGCAGCTAAACATTATTTAACCCACAGAACTTTATCTGGAACTCTAGTAAAGAACAGTCCTGGGCTCTCAGACAGGTCACATCGCCTCGTTGAACCCATTTCCAAAAAAAGGCAAACAAGGCTTTTCCAAGAGTGTTGCTCAGGTGCAATTTGGGGTAATAGTGATTATCTATAGACATGTTTGGTTGTGCTTGGAGGCATATCATTACAAATTACACATCAGAAGAATCATGACAGCTGCTCTGCAGGGGAAAGCATCTTCAATGTGATGGAGCAGAAGAGGCAGAATACCTGTCTGTGCGTCTCCCCTAACTCCATCTGGCTATCGAAGAGATGTCAAAACAAATCTGATCACAGTCTGCAACCTTACCTAAGCATAATGGACTTATTTCAGGTAATTTACCCGCTCTCGTGTTCAGCGTGCTTGAAGAAATTGTTGACTATAAATGTCAGTCAAGACTGGGAATATCATTCAGTTCCCTATGTTATGCTAGCTTTTTAAGCAGCAACTGCTAGCTACCAGATGATAATTGCTGTCACCTTACACCCATGTGACCTTGTGTTTTGGGCCAAGTTTCCATTTATATGGAAACTTGGAGTTAGGTGGATCCCCTAACTCTGAAAATCTCTTCTCTTTATATCCCCTACCTTTTTAACAATTATCCTTCTGTTACTTCCTGGTAAGAGAGGAAGTAACTTCTTACAAAGGTAGCCTGTATCATGTGAATCCAGTTGTCACTACAAGATATTAACGTTGGATACATACAGGTGCTGAAAACCAAATAATAATTGCATTTCATGGCAAACTATCATACATTCAAAATCCAAACTGTAATGAACCTAGAATCAACATATCCTGCAGTTCACAATGCAGTGGTGCACAAATTTGACTGTAAGGCGGTCTGACTAAAGCCCAACATGCATTATGCACGCTAGAGGATACATCCTAGCATGTAAGCTATAGGTTGCAGAGAGTATTTTATTCCAGTTCACCATTATTAAAAACAAAACTATAAGGTGTGTGATGCGATATTGTACAAAGTGCACAAATATGATAAAGTGAAAAAACATGTTGGCTAGTAATTGGCCAGTGGTCACTAGACAAGAATAGCACTTTATTAATGCAGTCCATTTACCGTTTGTTTTCAGCGTTCTCTGTCCCATTTCAGGAACGAGTTTCTGGAACCAAATTTGGGCACTGTGTGTGTTCAAGAGGTGATATTAAACCTCTACAGCTCTTGTATTCTATATGCAAAGTTCCAGTATACTTTCAGGGGCTTTGGTAAAGTCAATCAAACATTCTACAACAAACACGACAGTAAGCACGATGTTAGTATTTTATCAGTTATCAACCTGGACATCCAGTAATTTTAAAAGAAGAATAGTAGAGTACAAATGGACCAACCATTGTGTACCGGCCCTCACTGGCATTTGGGAAGGTTGTTCAGAGGGAGCTGGAGACAGCAGTTATTAACCAAAATATATCTTAGAGTGCAATGGGCTCTGACTACAGGCTATTTATTTTGTGCACTAGAGGACAAAGTATCCACCCTTGCATGTAAGATAAAGGTTATAGGAGAATTTTGTACCATTTCACTTTTATAGTAAAAAAAAAAATCAAAAACTGACGCTGGCAGCAGGAAGCTGAACAAATCAATGACCTATGATGCGTGGTTCCAGTCTTAATAATGAATAGCCAGATTTTGAACTTGAAATAATTGCTGAAATTTACATTTTACATTTTCACAATTGCTATACATGTCAGAGGTCACACGCCTCTGGAGCAACTAGGAGTTAAGTGTCTTGCTCAAGGACACAATGGTGGATGGGTCACAGTGGGGGATTGAAACCGGGTCTCCTCACACCAAAGTCATAGTCTTATCCATTGCGCCATCACCACCCCGCCAAATTATGAAACCTCATGACCATTTTGACAAAAATGTTTTAGAAAAAGTTTCTGGCATATAGTTTAGAGGCAATTTGAAAACATACTTTTCCTTTAACATTTTAATTTAGGAGAGATGTAGTAGGTAGTTAGTAGTTAGAGGCTGAGGCAAAGCGGTTTTGTTTACACCCCTTGACAAATCCCCTCACTAAGCAAATGCCTACAGTGCTTTTTCAGGCCACAATATTCCAGAACTCTCAAACCTCACGCATTCACAGTGAGACACACACATTTCTGCCAGTTCACACGTTCACACGCCACACCTTGTCTTTCTCACGCTGAGAAGAAAGTTACGAGATCATTTTTGCGTCGAGTTAATAGCTTTCCCTGTAGCCTACTAAATGCAGGAGCCATTAAGCCGATTGGAAAATTAAAATGTGTTGTTTGAGATGATTCTCATCTCAGCGCATCCAATACTGATGCTTTCAGAAAAAGTGACAAGTGGTAAAAGTGACAGTAGTTATTTGATGCTAAAGGTACCCTTTAGTGTCTGTAGGAGACGCATCTGTATGAGACGGTCTGGGGCATCTCGTGCAGAGCCGGAAGTGCTTGCTAGCTAAGTAGCTAGCTACATTCGTATTAAAGGTGTTGACAGCCCCCCGAAGCCCCCTACCCTACCATAACCATCAGAAATGCTAGTGCCTGAACCTAAGTCTCTGACTTTATGGATGTCGCCCGACTAACCCTACAGATGTGCAGTTAGGGTCAGCCTCGTTTGTGTTGCTGCAACGTAGCAAACGGCTAAGTTTCATACAGACACCTTTAGTGGTAAATACTTACACTTTGTCACGCTGTCTGAAAGTGTCGGTAAAGATGCACTGAGATGAGAACACGAACACAGGAAGTGGAAGTTGGAAGCACAAGACCGGATGAATGCGGTAACTCGTCGTTTTCCCCCCAGCATTTTGATTCAACGATTCCTGGACAATATCACTTGCCTGTGATCAAAGATTGTGAGAAAAGCTGATGTTGGGGAGTATAGACAATTTAGTAAAACTAAGTTATTAATGATGCAGTCAAAAACTCTCCGACCTCTTTGCAACCAAAGCTCAGAACATAAGTATATATATTTAAATAGTATTTTATCAGATTTACCTATTGTTATCAATTCTATTTGTTTGGGTGAATTATGAACTAGAGGTTAAATTTAACTGCTAGTAAAAGCTTGAGAGAATCGGCTGGGGCATAGGGGCCGCTGCTGCAAATATCTGAGTGGCTCCTTCTCTCCTAAAACTTTTGATAAAACTTGAGAGCCTTGATATTCAAACTTAGTTTTTTAGTGTATGTGTAAAGCTAGAGGTAAAGGGGAGGCGTGGAAAAACCTTAGTATTATCCAATTCTCTCAGCTAACACACTGGAGGCTGTGAGTTCAAATTGCATTGTTCTAATCTGTCCAAATGAACCCAGATGAGAAAAAGGCTCCAGAGTTTGAACAAACCAAAGCTGGGGGCGAACATGCTCTCATCAAAGATAACCAAACGCCACTTGATACAACCAGTTGTCTCATTTACACACTTTAGCTGTCAGCATTCCTACATGTCTGTATTACAACCTGACAAACTAATCAAGTACCATGGGAACAGGGTGAGCCTGGGAGCTATCCGCAGCAGTATTGAGGGTGGGACTGAGCAAAGCTATTCTATTCTCTGTACCTCGTTCTGTTTCTAATAAGTCATCAAGTACCGTCCTGCAGGCCCTCTGAGCTGTTAAGCTCTTGCTCAAACATGATCCCTGCCATGTTGGTGATTTGCAGGACAATTGGCTCACTAGGGATGTATAAGGGTCAGGCCGGGGTGCTTGTCCGGTCCCTTAAGTTAAAGCTGATACACAAGCAGCTCTAATCTCCCACAGACCACGCTACTGGCCTCCTAGATGGGAAGAGGAATCTCTGTTGGTTCATTTTCTCCCAGAAGACATGTGAAACCTCTGGGCTGGGCTGGGTTCAATAAGGGTTGCAGCTGCAGTCCTGCAGTCATTAAAGTCAATTTAAATCATTTAGACAGACACCAGAAAATCATTCATCAGCTCAAACTTTTTTGTTTATACTTCCAAACTTCATATATATTAGCCATGAATATATACTTTTATACTTTTTTAGTCATGCGGGAGTGCATCGGCTGCCTCTTTGGTTCCAAACTAAAATAACTCCTGGATGCATTACCATGAAATTCATTACAGACGTGTGTGTGTTCCAAAGAGGAAGAATCCCCCACTTGCTGATGGTGACAAACCTCTACTCAACAACTCAAGTAGAATCCAGTGAAAACTAGAAGTACATGAATGAAAGAGTAGGATTACAAAGACAACACTACACTGAATATATGACATATATTCAAAATATTCAAAATATATATTATGATAAAAGATAATTTTACCAAGTGTGTGGTCTAGAACTGCTCTGTTGGAAAGCTAATTGGTCCAATATAAAAAAACTTGTTGTGTAGAATCACATTATTGTACACTCGAACTCTGGGACCTGAGCCGGTTCGAGTCCAGGACGGACTATGTGAGTAAACTTTAATAGGGCTTACATGTGGTCTTCTAGATCGCTGGCACCTTTATTTGACACCACACGTACATGCTAGGGGTTACACGCACCAGCTCCCCGCCCCGACACACACACACACACACACACACACAAACAATTTATATTACAACAATAATTTTAGTAAAACAGAACTGGGGGACCCTGCGATGGACTGGCGACCTGTCCAGGGTGTACCCCGCCTTTCGCCCGATATAACCCCCCCCCACGACCTTGTACGCAGGATAAGTGGTTGACAATGGATGGATGGCTGGATGGATGGATGGCTGGCTGGATGGATGGAGAACCAGGGGAACATGTTGCTCTCAAGAAGAGAGGCAGATAGAAGCAGCACATATTGACATAATGGCATCCTGGCTGTGGCCTACAGATTGTTTATAGCCAATATTAGTGTATTAAAATTTAGTTGGCCTATCATATATAGCTTACCACTAGTATTAATTCCATTTACAGCAGTTTTCATTCATTAAATCCTTGTGCAAGAAAAATAAAATGCCGGCGGTTACTCCCTAATTTGTTAATGCTAACTAACTAAGTACTAACTTGTCATTAATTATAACCATTCATGCAGAACGAGTTGATGACTTGATGCACACGCTTGGATGAAAAAAGCACCCCAGCGCCTCCCCACTCCGTCTCGGGCAGAGCGGGCAGAAAAGAATACTATAAGCTTGAAAGAGGTGCTGGTGTGACGGTACTGAGCAATGCAAAAGAGCACGCGATGAATGCCGACAAAAAGCAAAAACCAAATCCCTGACTTTTTAGTCAATTTGGAAATCCTGGCTGGACGCATTTTCTAAGTCCCAAAAAGAGGACATGTCTGGGAAAAGTTGGGACTGTATAAACCTTTTCCTGCTAAACATTAGTTTGTTAGCATGTTAGCATGCAGATGTTAGCGTTTAGCATCAAGTGCATCCTCATAGGCTGGAGCCCCCCCGCGACCTTTCTTGTGTTTCTGTCCGCACCTGCCTGCGCGCTTATGGAGACTCACCTTGCACATTTATTGAACCTTACCTATAAATCCCCTGTGATTTATCCTTTTTACTACTGTCTCCATGTCTGCATCTGAGTCCTCTCAGCCAAAAACCCTAACATCTACAGTAATCAAACTGCAGAAGCAAACTGCTGCTTGGGACACCACAGTAGAGGTCTTCACGGGTCCAACTGATGACTACACTACATTTTATTTATTTTATCCAAAGCAACTTACAATAAGTGCATCCAACCATGTGGACTCATGCAAGTACATCAGCTTCATCAAAAATGTGCTACATCTAGAAACAATAAGATCGAGAAAGCGCATTTGATTTGTTTTTATTGCAGGTACTAGAGACCTGATCCAGGACCCGAATGGGCCTTGGTCCAAATTCTATTCTAATTGTAGGCTAATTAGGTCAGGTATGATCCTGTTGTATTGCAGCAAGTCTGTATGTCAATATGTTTAATAACTGAGTATATCTGAGAGCTCCCTGTATCAGCTCTGAGTAAAACTGTTTCTCTTTTTAATTGGTGGAGCATCGTGCTCATGCTCTACTCAAAGTCTGTTCATTTTGGATCAGGTGTAATATTGCTTGGGTCCATTTGGATTGTTTGTGATGCTAGAGTTTATACTCCCAGTATACTAATATGCTCTCACCTCACTCATAAGGTCACTGATAGTACTGAAAACTACAGCTGGTGGATATTTGGTGGTGGAGGCAGAATGGGTGGCCCTGACTCTTGATTCGATGGCGCACACACTTTGTATTGAGACCACTACTCAATTGTTAGAAATGAGAGAGGCCATCTGGGACAGATATCTGATTTATCAACACTTGTTCCATTAACACTAGTTATGTAAGTCTTACATAGGTTTCATTATTCAAAGGTGAAACTACAAAAATAAAATCCAGAAATGTTACCAATTTGTGAGAAATGTGAATGAACACAGGCAGATTTACTTCATAGCTACGTATTTACACTAAATAACAAGGGTTCTGATCAGCAATATTTTCATTCTTCTCAAGGATATTGAAAATCCAAATGAGACCGGATCCCAAAACATTCTATGAACCTGCAGAGCGCACAGCATTATCTCCTGTCCTATGGTCTCCTGTGCGCAAAGAAATTGATTCTCTTATTCTGGAAGAAGAAAGATGTAACAACTTTTTAAATGTCGGATTACAACACTGACTGACACCCTCCATTTAGAAAGAATCCGACGCATCCTTAGGGACAGACTAGATGACTTTGAAATGATCTGGGGGCTGATGATCATCTCCATGGAGGGGACAGATGTTTAAAGACATCTGTTCTCCAGTACTTCTGGGTGGCACTGCTGAGGAAAATGGCTTTTCTGTTAGTTTTTTGTTTTTATTAGTAGACTAGTTCTACTACCTAAACTGTGAGCTCCATGGAGTGTACTTGTTTGTTCGTTTCCATCTGATGGTTCATCTGCTGTTCCCTTTTGTCTCCCTGTATTGTGATATTTTCTGTTAACTTCTGAAACGAGTCATCCATTATTGGAATTCTGTATTGTCAACTTTTCTGTGCTTCACAATAATAATATTTGAAACAAGAAAACATTTGTACCTACTGAGCCAGGGAATGCATGTTCTCTTGGAGTAACTCAAGGATTCCGGCCAGCAATGTTGTGCATACAAGCCTGACTACTACCTCTTTTTATATTTAAATTAATTTGCTGGATCTTAAGCCCTTTACCACTGCAGGAATTTAAAACAAGCATGTTCTGCAGTTTCTTCCTCTGTTGTTCCTGGTACTTCAAGTGCTGCTGATTGTAATTAATCTGACAGATTTGTTGTGGTTGCGATGTCGTCACATCACAAATGACCACCACAACTTTAACCACCATTTTGCAACTCCATTTATCGACCAGCAAGTCTTTTCAACCTAAATATGGTGTGTTGGACAAGCCCTAAATATGAGAAAAAAACATCCTTCCTCTTTTTCTCCTTTTAGGAAATGTTTGTGCAAACACAATGTTTGAATTTGGCTCTATTCTCAACGTCATGGAGGGATCTGCGTAGCATCTGCCTTGCATGGGACCTCCTCGAGCACGTTAGGTAGGGTGACCAGACAGGAAAAATTCAGGACAGTCCCGAATTATGAGCAGGAGTCCCGACTCCTGTCCTGTTTGTCCCGGAATTATACTTAAAATAAGTTTTGATTATAGTCTAATTAAAAATTAAATACTGATGGTTGTGTGCTTCTCAGGCTACAGCAGTGGCTCCAGGGCATGATGGACATTGTGTCAAAAGTGTTGTTATAGCCACGAAGTAACACATGTGCTCTTTTCCCCTTTTTGTTTTCTAGTGTAGATAAAGTTAAGGCTCGTGCAGACTACACGACTTTCTGCGTCGGCCGATGGCCGTGCTGTTCACACTACACAACCTGCCGTCTTGTGACGGGAGTCTTGAAGTCGTCGTGGCGTTCACACTATGTGACTGATCGGTGAGAGGGAGTCACATGCTACAGGAGCTGACAGCGGCTGTGTCACCTGATGGCTGGTCTCCAAACCACGTTGTGTCAAGAAAACACACGTGAAATGTGAAATGGGAAATGACACGAACCTACAGACAACACAGCTGTTGTTTGTTATTATAAAGAGCAATAATAAAGACAAAGAATCTGGGTGAAAGAATGGATTAGCACACGCAGGTCGCAGGGATTGCTACAGAGAGCGCAGAAGGGAGTTAAAATGTTTTGCAGTGAAAAAGTAGCTTCCTGCTCTCATTGACTGGATGTGGATGTCGAGTCAGCGATGTGTAAGGGTAGCCGTTTTGATGCGTTGTGGAGTAGTTCACACATAACTGGCTGGCGACTGCCGATCGATCTGATGGTCACCGAGCTTGCCGACCAGCAAATCGGGCTTAAAATCGTAGTGTGAACTACGCTTAAGTGGAAATTATGACAGAGATGACTTGTGAAAATTAATGAAATTAAATAAATTGTTTTACCAACTGTTAAATTCCCACAGTTGTTGTGTTTTTCCTACTGACAGACAGGTGACTTCATGTACAAAAATAATTAATTTTAGCACTGAGCTTTGATTTAGATTTTTTTGGACTTTACTGTTCGTTGACCTGAACATGCTGTTGAAGATATTTTATTTAGTGTTTAGCCACAATGTTTGAACATTCTATACGCCTAGCTTGATAACTAAAAAACACTAGGGTAATGTTAATGCTTCAGATGTTTTTATTGGTCAAGTACTCGGAACTTTTAAGGTGCAGTCTTCTTGTTCAGCCTTCTTGATCTCAGGCTGCAGCTTTCACATTTTTGTAAGAACACACACACTACACATTTTGCAAAAACACACACACCAGGCCAGTTGAACAGTGTTGCTAGCAGCCCGTATCAAAGGCTCAGGCGGAAGGCCATAATTTAGAATCAATAATTACATGTCCGACTGAGGGACAATGGCGCCTTTATGAATTTTAACAAATTGCTGCTAGCACCTGCACTCCGGCCTGATAAAATACAAGACTACACATGAATACAATGGACCTTTGCAAGTGGACTGCAACTCTGAAGGCTGTGAAGGTCATCATGTGGCACAGCACATGAACTTGGAATGCAGGTGTCGATGTTAACTGACTGTGGGATTGTTTTATACAATGTGCTAATATCAAGATGATGTCTTCATTCGTTACTTTAGGAGCCCTGTAGGGTAGAACACACTATTGTATTACTATTGAATATGTGTGGAGGTGGGTCTGACCCTAACAAGAGGAGGAGCGAGACAGGATATACCAATCAATGCAATATGGAGTTTGAGTGACAGAGTTAGTGGTTGTAAAACGCCCAACACCTGCAAAAATGTTACAGTGTGTTCACATTTTCACATTTTTATTACGTAGCGGCTGGTGGAAGGAAACTCCAGGGGCCGCTTTACATCCAAACACTGCACTCCATGACACCATGTTTGCTGTCAAAACTTTCCGTACGCTGGTGAAAACTCTCACTCTCTGTACTGACAGGTCCTCTCTGCACTGCAAGTTTCAGGTTACTTTGCTGGTTGCTTTGGGCGACTGGCTTTCGAATTTGTTACATACCAAATCTAGCTTGCACTTTCAGTAGAGGAATGTGGACAAACCCATCTAGTGACAAACTTTGCACAGTCAGTAAAGTCAAGGTCTCACATTTTAGGGGACATGAACATAAGAAAAACACATTTCTGAGCAGAGGGGATCCTCCTTTAATTATTTTAGCGTAGATGTTTTATATCCTCTAAAGTCAAATGAATTAACTCAACAAATGACATATGATATTTTTAAGGAAAAAATTGTTTAATGTACTGTATAAAATATTTAACAGCAGTGTGAGTAAACTGCATGATGGGATAAATAACATTTTCAAGCAGACCAGAATGTGTGTGTCTGGCTGTAGTAGTAAGAAATATGAGGAGAGAAAAGATTCAAAGCCTTGTTTGCAGGTGATGTAGTGTAAATAGCTGAAGGAAAACATTCATGTGATTTCTCTTCAGCCGGCGGTGTCCCTGCCTATTCAGAGGAGGTTGCTGTGCGGCAACTCAATTCACTTTTCATATGTTTTATGGATTGCCATAACTCTGAGACTGACTATTTTGACAGCGTATTTTGTTTCTCCGCTCTGCAGCAGGAACATAGGCACTGTTATTTCAGCCCTGCACGCCTCCACAGTAGTTTGCGGCGTGCACCTGCAGGACTACAGATGAGACTGCTTATACGAGGTTCATGCTGTCCCTAACCTTGATATGTCCAGGTACCACCCTGTGAGCCAGAGCAGGCCTTCAGTCCGGTTCCCTCGCCCCTAAAATTTTGGGCCAGGGATTATGGGTTCATTTGGCCGGGCTTGTAGCCGCTGCAAAGCCGCTGTCGGCCTTTGACTGGAGGGGCCTCCACAACATGAGCCCCGCTCTACGGGGTCTGCATGCTAACACTGAGCCTGGGATCCAGTAGGCAGCCCCCTTCTCCGTGACAGTCACTGCCCCAGCGCTTGACATGGTGTCAAGCCCAGGTGCCGTGGTGGCTCAGCTCCTCTCAGCGCTCCAGACAGGCTGGATCCAGGCTCTGACAGGCTCGGTCTGTGGGGAGAGGCTGAGTCCAGACGCTGTGCTGACCCCGCTGCCCTTCTGCATGTTGTTTACCTTCAGGTGTTGGCACCTGCTCAAAGAGAGAAAGCAGGAAAAACAGGGGTGTCTACCTTTCCCAGACAGGAATCAGAAATTGACAATTCTGGGGCTAAAAACACCTCAGCCAGACCTTTTGGGCCCTGTGGGGCTGCCAAGAGCTGACTGGAGCTTGACCACGGCTTAAGCAGGTTCTCCAGGCCAAATGGACCAGATTCATCTTTTTAACTTGACAGGAAAAAGACCAGTTTAATCACAAGTTTCTCTATTGCTGCTCCAAGGCAAAGACAGTTACATTTAAAGTTCAGTTTGAATTAATGCATTTTTCAAGTACATGTATATAATGAATGGCTTTCAGGTCATAGAGCACTGGAATCGACTTGAACTAGAACCAAACCTTCAATTACTGCAAGTATCTGAATTAAAAAAACAACAAAAAACCCCACGCTGAATAAAGGCTTATGTGGACAGCCCCAAACTGCCACCTTGTTTCCTCGTCGCCTCGGTGTGAATGGGTTGTTTTTCATTAGCTTGATTTGATATCATTTCCTGTATTTTGTCCAACAATGTGATGTCCAAAAGAGAATTTGAAAGTACAATGCAGATTTAAATACATTTGGCCTCTCAAATTGGAGGTTAAAAAGACAGGACAATTACAGCAAATATACTTTCTCGCTGACGGTTTGCTGCACACTGCTCTATTCTTGGTGAGCATTAGTGCATGAGTAATTATGGTGAATTATTCAACGGGAGCATAATTATGCAAAGTCTTTTAAATGACGGACAAATCTGTCGCATTATATTCATTGTTTTGCAAATGCGGTTGATGGTTCTGTTATCTGTCTCTTGCTCTGCAACACCTGTTTTGTATAATTAAAACAAACTTTGACATGGGATTGTGACTGTGGCAATTAACAGCATCACACATGCTATTCAACCTTAGAAAATAGCCGGCTGATGGCGGTCCAAAGGCGATTTGAAAAAAAATATAATCTCTCTTTTAAGGAAGCACACGACAAACTTGATCGTGGATTTAAATGTATGCATCTTTACTGGAGACTTTGGGATGCAACTTTACAACAACAGTCTTTATGATTTGCATGTTACATTCAGACATGCATTTATTTTATATTGCGCTCAATGATACCCACAATCTTGCCAATTATCCATATTTACAGAAATAGTACATTTCTATATATAAGTGCTGCTTAGATCCTGGTTTTGGCAAACTCTTTATTCAGAATTCTTTGATATTGGTATTTTCACTCTCATATTCAAGTTTCACTCATGTATGGCTGTAGCTACCATTTAGGACACCAAGGTCATGTAGTCAGTATTATTTCTGGGTACTTGTGGATTTCAAATAGGACTATGTGAGTGCGAGTGTACATTATACATTTACAAAGAAATTACACATGGTAAGAACAATTTACAGGCAATTTGCAAAAAATAACCCCAGTGTGGTAACATTTTATATGAACCTCCCCATTTAGCTTTAATAAAAAAATCTAAACATGAAACAAAAGCTTTATAACACACTGTAACATGGTTATACGCAAGTATATAAGGGTATTAAATTAATATATTAATAACCACTTAACATATAAACCTACTTGCAAAAGGCCAACAGGACACAAAGCAAGGTTTATGTAGACACCAATCTGGTTACATCATGCAGACATGCTGTCATTATATGTACAAGTCATTACAGGACTTTATTCATAATCGAGATAAAATACATTAAGAATGTATTCCAGAAAAAAGAGCTACAGCCAAACAAGAAAAGACACTGACAAAACCTAACAACCAAAATTATGTTACTCACAAAATGTAAAATATAACTAAAATTAAAATGATGTCTGATTGATCCCTGCAATGATGGTGTTTTTGTGCCATCCACAGTACAAATGGAAACAAACAAAAGGACAGTAAGTTCAGTCTTTGTTGGTGAAAAAGGTAAGTAATAAGTGTGTGATCAGAGTTCTCCACACAGCCTCTCACAAACAAAGGGTCAGATACAGTACATGACTAAACATAATGTCTACTTGCTGGCTTTTTCCAGAGCTTTCAACTGTATTGCAAAGTCTTAATCAGCACAATAAGTTTCTTGAGTTGTCATAGAGATGGATCTGTTGACATCCATCTGCTGATGTGTGTTAGTGTTGCCAGCTCAGAATAAAGCTGATAGGTGGACCTTGAGTTTGGATTGTTTTGTCAAACCACTATATCCAAGTTCAAGAATGAACTTTGGTGCTAAACTTTAAAAAAATATTTTGTGTTATTGTCAACACCTTGTTACAAGTAGGATTACCCATCATGACTGTAGAGATTCCTGTTCCTGTTATTCCACAAGCAGTTAAGACATTATTTTAACAAGACTAGTTACTGCTGACTAGTTCTGTTTCATGCTTCAAGTCAGTGTCGACATTTTAGCTATGCTAGCTGCGTCCACTACTGTTTGATGGACTCGTTACACGTTCTCATCTCAGTGCGTCATTACCAACACTTTCAGACAGCGACAGCGTGACAAAGCGTAATTATGTTAAGCTAAAGGTACCCTTCAGCATCCGTATGAAATGCCACCGTTTGCTACATCACAGCCACACAAAGGAGGCTAACCCTGTGCACAGTAGGGTTAGCCCGTCGACATGCATGAAGTCAGTGACTTAGGCTTAGGCACTAACATTTCTGATGGTTGTGGTAAGGGTAGGGGGCTTCAGGGAGTTGTCAACACCTTTAAAACGAACGTAGCTAGCTAGCACTTACAGTCTGTACATGACGGCACCCTGTACCTTTAGTGTCAAATAACTACGCTTTATCACTTTTTCTGAAAGTGTCGTTATTGGACAGCCTGATGCGAGAACGGTCTGGCCCATTAGATGGACTGCTGCAACATTTGGTTCCTTTTGGTAACTTTTCATGTATTGCCACCAGCAGGTCAAAGTTTTAATTTGTCCAATACTGTATGCTTTAATAACTACAAGACTAATGGCACTCCCATAAGCATCAGCTGTATGTTCTATTTTATGCTTAAAGCAAATGCTGGCAGGCTAAGATGGTGAAACATTATACCTGCTTAACTGCAGCTCCCAGTATATCTGCCAATGCAGAGTCAAGCGCCACTCTAACAAGTGTATCAAGTGTGCATGTGGGACAGTTTGCAAATCTAGTTACCATCTAGACAAGACTAGCTCAAAGCACAGGCTCAAGTGTCTTGCATGGCCGTAGACTCTTGTTTTCATCAGTTTACTACTAAAAAGACAGACTTGGAAATCAAGCTGGATGACCCTTATAGTCTACTTGTAGAGGAATGCTATTTCACAAGCAGTGTAACATGAGTTAAACAAATAAATCATGATCTTTCCTGTTTTCTAAGACAACAGTCTTTCCCCAATCTTACAAAGTGCTCTGAGTTCTACAAACATGATCCTAAAAATGTTAAAAACACTTACATTACACAAACAGTGGGTTCTGTAGGGAAATCAAATGAATTCACTGAATGTTTATGAACATTTTAAGACTTTTCAAATATATTCATTTAAAACAAATCCTCAGTATTTTTTCTATTTTGGTTTCTAAACACATTTGCTGTTATGCTGTATATGGACATCATTCTTAGGAGACAGGGCTGCAAAATGCATGTATGGGTTTGACAGTATAGTGCCTGTATGTATGAGTCAAGGCAGACTGACTGTGGGAGGCCCAGAATGAAATATGACTTGCAGGTCCATAACAGTTTAGTGTAAATTACTCTCAACACTTATTCTAACACTTAGCAAGTAGTAGAGGCAGTAGTGGTGGTAAAAATAGTACTAAGCTGTATTTCCACTATTTAACCGGTTCAAAAGACATTCTGTAGTCCTCTTCAGCAAATGGCTTATCTGCACTCGTGTCAGAGTCCTAAAGGTGGAGAGTAAAGGTGATGTGTAAGAGGTGTAGATCCATTCTATTGCTTGAATGTAGTGTAAGTAAAAAGTGTCATCCTGTGTCTGCAAATATATTCCGCCTGGGGTCAAAGTCAATAACCCATTACATGGATTAAAAGAGCCTCTTCTGTCCTTCACTGTTCACTTCTGGACAGCAAATAGCTTCTGATTTTTTATTCATTGGTTTCTATCACAAAGAAATTGTTGGTAAAGTATGTGTCAAAGCAATTTACTCTCTAACATATACTCCCACACAGAACAAGACTCATGCTGTCGGCCTAAGCATTGGACTTCCTGACTCAAAAAGAGCCAAAAAAAAAGGGAAAAAAATCCCATCTTGAAGGAAATCTTAAGCAGATGCATAGAAGCAAGAAAATCCCCCTGGATAAGCCGTTATGGTGTGAAAACCTCTCTCTGTTTATGAGCTGACAACACACTGCCTTTATTAAACACAGGTTTCATCTGTGACAGATCTGGAAAGATATTTCAGAGATGCACCGCAGGTTGCGTCTCACCTGAGCGTCAGAGCCGCCAATATAGCTATTCACAGCCTTTAAACCACTGCAGCAGAGAAATGAGACGAGATCCGTGCCTCCAATCTTTCTCTTGGAATTCCAGGGTTCATGCTTGACAACGTATTTACCATTTTATATGTGCTCTGTGCGCATCTGAGTTCTAACAGACTTACATTTCTCACCACTGTTATTTCCACAGGACCCAAGAATCCTTTTACAGTCAGTTTTGAACTATGCGTCACATCAGTCTGGAGTAATCCTATGCATGTGCAATATAAAGGCTGTGAACATTGCACACCTCCACAGACCCCATTTAAAGGATAATTTTACTATATTACAATTTGGGTCTTATTTGTGTACTTTGGGTGATCATTTGTGTCTGTAATGACATTGTGCTCAAGTGAACTGCTAAGATCTGAGTCCAACAGGGCAAGAAACACGATCAGTCAGACGACAGGTCGGAAACCACCAGGTTTACACACATTCATGATCCACAGCTAAAATAATAAAATAAAATCTCAGTTTGTCCAACAGTCTAGTTTTTGACCAAATACCTGCAAAATGAATGACATTCCTATCAGCCTCAGCTGTGCATTGGTTTACTGCTAACTAGCAAATGTGACCCAGTGAACATTTACAGTAAATAATACTTTCTAAACATTCTTAACCTTGTGAGCTCACGTGCTGAAATTAAAACATAGCTTAAAGTCGATCTGTTTTTAAGTTCGGCCCCCCCAGAAGCGCTAGCGTGACTGCAGACTCTTAGGTTTGTTTTAAAAGCCTTTTTAAAAATGGTGCTTATGATGTTGCCAATATATTCTGCGTCATTTCAAATAGTTTTCCAACAGGTTGGTGTGTAGATGTTGGTCATAGCAGCAGTCAAACTGTGAGGAGTTTTGGATTGCTGACCAAAGTTTTCACCATGTTTCCCAACTTTTGTCTGCCCATAATTGTACTGCAATGCCTATAGGGTTCTTTAGTCTCCAGATTATCTCTAAAATCCTATCACAGCACTATAAATTAATTAGCAACATAGCAGCACTGTACCTCGGTGAAGGGAATTCTCCACTGGTCCAAATGCGACCTCATCATGCCCTTACTTTGCTATTTGCAAGCTAGATGGGGACTTCGGGACTGGGGATTCATAGCTATTTGGAACTTACAGACATAACTACACCCTCCTGACTCAGCTAACCCTGCTGTTTCTCCAATATGTCCGGTTGACCTCGGGATTCAATATCCTTATTTGCCTATTTAGTTCAAGACATGCAACTCACACCAAAGTTGTTACAGCAAAGCAGTGATTTATTTAGCCAATTAAACCTGGGGATAATTAGGTGGAGACAATGAGGGAGCCGGGTGGGGAATTTGTCCAGTATGCAGAGGTTAATGATAATCCTCTTTGAGATAAGTGCCATGTGACCAATGGGAGTTCAGACTAGAGTGCCTGATCCAGCAGACATCACTGGGGTCTCTGAAGTGTAAATTAGGATAAGACAAGCCCCTGGCTGATTTCCTGTAACTCCCAAGTGTATTGCTCATTATTTGTAATGTCTTCCCCACACTAAAATACACCCTTCCACTTATTTGATCACGTTCATTTCAACCTGATTAGCGCTGATGTTTTCTCTTTTTGCATAAAATTATGAATAATGGAACATGAAAATGCAATTATTTTCTCAATGCACATGGTGAGTGTGGATTAATTGAATGAAGAGAGACCTTCAGTGTTGTACAGTGGGCTAACAAACATCACTGGTCTTCTTTTGCTGACATTATTGACAGCAGTGTCTATAATGAAATAATTATTGCTTAATCAGACAGATTAAGTGCTATTTCCCCCACACTTATCCATTTAATGGACATGTTGAGCTGTAGCATTTAAATACAGATGGATGTGCTGGCTGTTCTTTTAATTTTGGGTAATCAAAATCTGGGAGATAATAGTGACAAAATTGGTCGAATGCAAAATCAACATCAGGCATAATCATATTCACTGATTAGGTCAACATTTAAAGTACTCTTACATAATCAAAATTAAGAGCCAATTATAGTCTTTTAAATAAAAGTGGGTAATTAAATTAATTAGCTGACAATTAGGAAACATTATTTCCAGCTGTTTGTTAGTATTGCAGCTGTCAGATGAAGACCTGGTATCTCCAAAATATAGTTTCTTTTATAAAATCAGATTTTAAAAAGCCCCGTTTCAGTTAGGTGCTAATTTCTCTTGACTTTATCCACAGATTTGGCAACTCATGGATATGTATACATGTACATAATACTGCATATGCACATATTATATCAAGATGTAGTGTACTGCTGATTGATGATGCCATCGTGTTAGTTTACCTGTCCAATAGGATGAAAGTCAAATCAGTCTCTTCGTGACTCGAGGCTTTGACCCATCAATGATTTGATTCTCGTTTGGCCTGACAGCCTTCAGCACATAAAACTTATGTGGTGTTTGTGTTGGATTCTTTGTCAGTCTCCAGGGGTGGGGCCGTTTTTTTGAATTAATAAACTCCATTTCGTTAGCTGCGGTGTTGTCAAGACTCGGGAGCACACATACAAGACAATCTGACCCAATTCATTGATATAAGAAGCAAAACAGGAGCTGAAGAATACTAATTTATAAGTAATACAGTACAAGGTAATCCACAGAGCACATATCACCCAGCACATTATGTATAACGAGGGATTCACAGACTCACATGAGACACATGCTCACACTGCGCATTAAACACCACAGATAATTACCTCCACTCCATCTGGCTCCGTCCACTAACTCAACATTTCTGGCAAGAAGTCATAAACAGAATTTCTCTCATTATGAGCAGTAGCATTCCACACAGCCTACTAGGAGACGTCTCAACAATTAACCCACCCATCCAAAATTGAAAACCTATGCTCGCCCCCCCTGACAATCGCCAAGAAAACTACCGTCCTGAACTGGAAATATAGAAACACAACATCACACCATGGTAACCTCTCATGTCCATGAGGATTTCTCTCATTTCAACCCCAAGAACAGAACACTATCTAACTGGTTAATTGGTTACATCACAATAATAATGGGAAGACACACAGAAAGAGCAGAAGACACTCCCGGTGAGGCTCCAATGGATACCAGAAGTGAATTTATAAAGACAGACAGACAAAATGTTTACGGCTAAGGATATTCTACAGATTGTAAAGAAATTTCAAGAGGCTGACGCAGATGGAGGAGGAGGGTTGGAGTAATTTTGTACAGTAATTAAGCAGTTATTCAATTCAATTTCAATTCAATTTTACTTATATAGCGCCAAATCACAACAACAGTTATCTCACAGCGCTTTTCATAAAGAGCAGG
>JAPMOB010223009.1:0-17176 GCA_029875015.1 Lepomis gibbosus | reverse complement strand
GGTGGGTACTTATGCACTATAGACCGACAGCCCGGCAAAGTAACCATAAAATGGCAACCCACCTGCAGCTTCGCATGTGCTCCCGAGACAACTGCTCTAACCACGTTCTTCACCACACTACAACCCCCCAAACGAACTCCAAAGGGAACCCGCTTTTTTGCTTAAACAGGGACAATACAACGGGAATTTACTATGGCCATGCGCAGGACAAACAGAACTCAGTGCCACAAAATCACCAGCATCTCCCAGCCTGGCAACATAAATTCTCTCAAATCCACAATTTGTCAGTCAGTACTACTGCTTGTCTTGCCTCAGAAATGGAGTTTGAAGAAAACTCACAAGCTTCACAATAAAATATCATCAAGGACTTGATGCTTTTCTGACGAAATTTGAGATGGATCCGATTGACTTGCTGAAACAAGTTATTGTGTTATGTTAATGTTGGTAGTAGGTGGCGCTATGACAAAGACCGAATTTTGGCGTTTCAGGGTGTGACTATTATAAAGCATGGAAAGTTCAGGACAGATTTGACCTTGTACAGTACATTTACAGTACTTCCTGTTTAATGGTGAAACATCACATATCAATATGGTCCACGCCATTTGATGAATCCTGAAAAGAGTTGCAATTTAGCATTGCAAAGGTCTTAAGTTTGCACTGCCCAAACTTGAAGTCCAATGGCAAAAATCTCATTCAATTCAAAATGGCTTCCTTTTAGTTTTGGTGTAAGGCTCCAAGAGTTTTAGAGATGAAACAGCTGCTGCGCTGAAATTTTTAAGGGGTTACACTTTCAGTGCCAGAAGCTATTGGTGCCCTGGCACTTTTGTGCTCGCACCCTAATAATCTTTACAACAACAGTAGGTTCCTTGCTCTTTTGCCATTAAATGGAATGATTTTTCAATATAATTATTGGGCTATATTTTAGAACCATGGCTAAGACATGTACAGTATCTCACAAAAGTCAGTACACCCCTCACATTTTTGTAAATATGTGAACCTGAGAAAAATCTGATGCTGATTTGTATGTTCTGCTGTAACGATGTCTGTGGTGACAGGTATGGCATACGAGAGTTTGTGGTCATCACCCCTGGAACCAACTGCGAGGCTATCATCAGTGAATCCAAATGCAATCTGCTTCTCAGCTCCATCTCCATTTCTCTGGCCAACAGTGGCTGGTGAGTCACCTTCATCACTCATGGCAATGATCCTGTTTTCTCTGTGTTTTTAGAAAGGCATTATTAATTACAAATTAGGTTATGGAGAAATAAATATAATGTATCATCACAATACAAATGTTGTTTGTAGTATTGTTATGTCACCTATTTGAAGGTTTTGTTTTGTTATGTTTGTGACAAATGTCAGAGAAATTTGACATTTGAACCCTAATCTAATCAAATCAATGCAGGTGTGAATGACCTAAAGTGTACTTAATTGCCCTATTTTAATCATGCATGCCCAGCGGCAAGCACAGAGTAGGAGGTGTTGGATCCATGGACTGGTTGGGCGTCTCCAACCACACCTGCTATTTTGGTTGATGTATACGCAGCAGCCTAATATGCAAAAGTGGGTGAAGTGCATTATGAATCAGAGGAAATGAAGATTGGTACATATACTCTCAGCCAGTCACATCACTGGTCTCATAACTGAAACAGATGTGCCAATCACAGTGAAGCATAACAACAGTTCATCTGCTCTAATTAAATAAAGATAGAGATTTATCTGCAATTAGCATACTGATTTGTTCAAGCTCTTGTCTGAATGGTGCAGAGTGACTTAAAGTGACTGATTTTTAAAAGTTAATGATTTCAATATTCAAAGATTTCAAAATCTGATATGCATTAAACATACTGCTGTGGGAACCTGGGAAGAGGTTAAAAACTGGAAGAGGTTAATGAAAAAGGGGAGGGTTAGCAAGTATGGTCATGAATATATTCAGGAGAGCAGTGATGAGGGCTACTTTTATTACTATTTAAATCATGTATTTTATGTTACAAATCACCAACTCACCGTTGACATGGATACTCTCCGTAGTTTGTGCTGCATGCTTTGGTAGACTCCGGTCAGCTGATTAGTTTGTTTTGTGGTGCAGCAGTGTTAAAAGTGGAGTTGCAGAGCACACTCTGGTGGGCAAACTATACAACGCTCATGACATGAGTGAAGGATCCAACTCTTTCTTTTTTATTCGTCTGTTATAAACCTTACGTATATTATATTGGATTATAATGGCCCTTAATATGGGCACACCGATTGGTTGGGCTCTGGTGACCACAATTCTGCAGCCAAGATAGGATGTGCACTTATGTAAACCATTAACTAGTACAACCACAATAGAAATAGAAAAAAAATGTTGAAGCTGTTTAGGCGTATAAGATTGCATCAATATTATTTATTAATTAGAATATTTATTATTTATATTGGCAATAAATGCGCTAAAACTGAAAGATTTCAGTTTGTTGTAACTGACAAGTCTGTGTGTGTGCTTATTTTGTAACAACCTGGTATAATTTGCAAGTGATTTAAATAAGGTAAACACGGCACTTCTCAGATCAGAGACTGTAGATTTACAACACATCGGTTGGGCTGCCTTCAGATAGCTGCATGATTGAAGGAAAAGCTTTTCCTACATTGTTAGGTAGCTGTGGACAGTAGATACTGAAAGAATCCCACATACTGGTATGTGGATAAATGTGCAGTATATTGACATTGCTGCTTTGACATGTAATGTTTTTTCTGATTACACCGGCAATTAAAATTGTTAA
Organism: Lepomis gibbosus; assembly: GCA_029875015.1. NCBI lineage: Eukaryota > Metazoa > Chordata > Actinopteri > Centrarchiformes > Centrarchidae > Lepomis > Lepomis gibbosus. The sequence goes on along the minus strand of JAPMOB010223009.1, from coordinate 14,417 downwards.
TTTTTCACATTATACTTCCATGTAAAAGCAAGACATTATTATTATAAATTTTAAATATGCTTCGCACCTTCTTCGGAATTCTCTTCTCCCCACACTCAGACACACAAGAGGCCTACACCTCAGTTAAACACACTGGCTTGCCCCGCCTCTCACTGTCTCCCCACTTGCCTGTCTACTCCATTTTCTCCATCAGCAGTACGCCTTATAACGTCTGCTCAAAGACACAGAACTCTTTTTTTTCCCACCTGTTTTTCCACCCGTGAGACTTTATCACAGCAGCAGGTGAGCCGCTTTTGGGCTTGTTAATGACGCAGTAGCGCTGAATGATTTCGGAAAACAATAAGGGGTCCAAGCCCGAAGTGGGCTGGGAACCCGCGGATGAGAGGCATCGCGGTGCCCAGTACCACGAAGTGGCTGGGAACCCTATTGTAATCGTTCTCATTAGGGCCCGAGCACTAACGGTGCGAGGACCCTATTGAAATTGTAAGCTTCTTTCTTTCTTTCTTTCTTTCTTTCATGTCAGGACTGGTGAAAAATTTCGTATTTTGTGGGTTTCGCGGATGGGCGTGGCAAAATGGCTCGCTAGCGCCACCTAGAAAATTAGAAAAAATTAGCCCCTCGACCTACATGCATGAAATTTGGTGGGGACGTGTATCATATCAAGACGCACAAAAAAGCCTCAAGAACCCATACCCGAAACTCGACAGGAAGTCCGCCATTTTGATTTCGGCGGCCATTTTGGGACGATTTACACACTCCGTACTTTAACTAACTCCTCCTAGGGATTTAGTCGGATTGACAGAAAAGTTGTGCTATCTGTGAGTTTTCCTCGATGGGCGTGTCCGTGGCGTGGCGTCAAAGATCGACTCATCGCCATGACACAGGAAGTGGTTGTAAATCCACTGTAGATGCTCAGATCCGTATGAAATTTTACATGATTAATAAGAGGCCCGCCCTCAACACATGTACATGCTGACATTCACCCACAGTCATAGCGCCACCTGCTGGCAACAGGAAGTGCGTTACAACACCTTCATGCAGCCTCCGAAGCGCACAGAAAATTCAAAGCCGCACAGGCAGGGGTCCACAATAGGCAACGCAGCTGCATCACACCCCGACGCGCTACATGTGCGAGGGCCCGCCCATCGCTGCTTGCAGCTTTAATTTTTATTTATTTTTTTCTTCTGTGCATAAAACTCTGCAGCATACCCCGTAACTGCTAGGGACGCGAAACTCACAGGGTACGTTCCATTCACTGCACGTAACTCAGGCGCAAAAATTTGCACACTTCTACTGCTAGGGGGCGCTATACGCAAGGTCAACGCGTTTGGGCTTGGACCTCCCGACTACGAAGGCGTATATCAAAAATCTTATATCCACGCGTTCGGGGGATCGAGCTGAATCTCGTGGTATAGGCCACGCCGCCTAAACTTTTTTTGCGCAAAATCGCGAAAGTTTGTAGAGGGAATTTTGATCCGACAAAAAATGGCGCAATTAGATGCTAACAAACGTTTACGAAAAACGCTATTAACAGGAAGTGAGGTCATAGCTTTGGTTTGGAATGGCCGATCGACACCAAATTTGGACCATTCATTTGGGACGCCCCCCTGAGGGCCTCTGCAAATTTTGGTGCAACTCGCCCCTAGGTGGCGCTCTTTAATCCAGAAAATGAGTTCCTCTATAACCACAACTCACGTTGACATGAAACCAGTGCCGAAATGTTCAGCATGGTCCCCTGATACCAGGCACCAAAGGGGACCCTGATGTGCCCATAGGTGGCGCTGCTATTGCAGATTAAAGACGAAAAAAATTATCCCATTGACTTACATGCAATTTATAGCTCCATAACCACAAATCCGATTGACACCAAATTTGGGTCAAGTGTTACCCATGGGGCCCTGATGACACCACAAAAATTTGGTCCAATTTCGGCCTAAAGGTGGTGCTGTAATCAAAGCTCAAATACCCCATTCATTTCAATGGGATTTTCAACCAAATCACGTTTTACCTCATAACTACGCAACACTACATTGCACACTTATAAACCTTATGTCTACTATGGGGGATGCGGCCGATTCCAATGGTATATGACATGCCTCCGTGCGATGACGTTTTACTTTTGCTAAATCGCAAAAACTGGAAAACCTATTTTAATTAACTCCTCCGAAGCCACAAGTCCGATTGCCACAAAACTTGGCACCAATCATCTCTGGACCAAGCCGAAGAAAGTTTGTAGAGGGAATATAATTTGACAAAAAACGGCCGAATTACAAGCTAACAAATATTTGCGAAAACGCTGAAAACACAAAGTATAACATAACTCTGGCTTGGAAAGGCCGATCTGCCCTGCCCCCCTGAAGGGCTGTGCAAAATTTGGTGCAGTTAGTCACTAGTTGGCGCTACCCAAAAAAATCCCATTGACTTACATTACTTTTATATCTCCATATCCACAACTCCGATTCAAACCAAATTTCGGTTCATTCTTCCCCATGGGGTCGTGATGACACCTCAACAATTTCATGCAATTCGGCCAAAAGGCGGCGCTGTAATCAAAAAATCAAAGTTCAAATGCCGTCGCTAAGCCCATTCATTTCAATGGGATTTTCAAACACGCCACATTTTGCCTCGTTTCGGAATGGCCGATCCACACCTGACTCGGGGACCTTACGCGGGACGTCCGCGGGGCGCCCGGGACGACTTGCGCGCCCTCCACGGGGCAAGGGGGCGACTGGTGCCGGGGGGCTTGTACCCCGTTTACAACTGCTCGCAGTTCTAGTGTAATTTTGATTTTTTTTTAACCAATAGTACGATTTCAATTTAATATGCGATTCATTTTTAAGGCATTTACGTCCTGTATTATTCAAAACGGACTAGCAGTAAATCAGTGTATATGACCAACACAATATTAGATAGATTAAACCTACACTGTTCTTTCTTGTGAGTCAGGCCTGTGTTATGGTGTGATTAGGTGATGTATGAATTAATATTATGAGCTATGGTGGAGAAGTATCAAATTATAATAATATGAGAAAGATAATTCAAGAGTCAAGTGATGACATTAAATAATATGATATAATATCATCAGGCCTACCTACAGACCACAAGAAAAGTGTAACACAGTTCAACACAATGTGTTATACAGTAGGCGCTCAATACAAAACCCACAGTTCAAGCAATTAATGCGTCCTTATCTCAGTTCAAATCTCATAGGAGTCCATCGTTCTATATCCCAGTAAGCAAACAAAAAATACTCAGTTTGAAGTTCAGTTCAAAAGTTGGCCAACGAAAATAGAAACAAGTGACGCCTCTCGTGTTTAATAGACAAGCTTAGTAATTCTCTGACATCACTGGAGTTCCCCCGCAGATGCTCATGAGCGGCGCACTGGCTGTAACTAGGCTGTAACTCATACAGACTGGGCCTCTTTCGAATTTAAACAGCGTTTCACAAATATCTTCTGAGCTAACTGGTGACTTTTTGTAAGACACGGGCGGCAATCGCCACAATACACTTCACGCATTTTTCTTGTCCATCAAAGCGGCGGATGGCCCATGTTACATGCGACTTTAATTCCTTGTGTGACACTAAAGTTTCTGTAGTGTCTGTTTTTTTTCTTTCTTTTTTTTTGCAAAGTACTCTCAATTTTGGGGGCCTAAACATGCTCGAAAACTTACCACACCTGGCACATAATTCAGGCGGGTGAAGAATTTTATATTTTATGACACTTGCGCAAGGGTGTGGCAAAATGGCTTGCTAGCGCCACGTACATAGCAGCCCCGAGACAAAGTTCACCTACATGTTTGAAATTTCTGTGGCACATGTATCATGCCAAGACGTACAAAAAAGTCCCTTGTAGTGATGCCTGACACCCAACAGGAAGTGAGTCATTTTGAATTTAATGATCCTGTTGGTGATTTACGGGCTGTGTAACAAACTCCTCCTAGAGCATTAGTCCGATCGACTTCAGATTTTTGGTGTACAGTCTAAACCCACTGACAATTAAAAGTTGTACAAATGGTGAGTTATCATGGAATGACGTGCCCGTGGCATGGCATCCAAATTGATGATTCGTCATGAAACAGGAAGTCCTGCCCTGAACACATCTACAAGCCAATATTTACCCGTAGTCACAGCGCAACCTGCTGGCAACAGGAAGTGACTACTTTTATGCTTTGATGGAGCACTTGGGTGTAGCCGTGGGCGTAAATCTCATCTAACAGTAGGGCGGGACAATAAACATAAAGAGGAATTTTTTCAGGGGGGACACAAATAATACACCCAAAATGTACCTTTTATAGGATACATGTACACAGAGAGATGTCTTACTACTATTTTTCTGGCCAACAACACAAAGTAATAGTTGTTTAAGTGTGACTTAAGTTCATAGGTTCACCACACGCCCATATTATCAACTTGCGTCCTCTAGGCTACATAGTAATTTAGCTTTCTTCTGGGATAGCGGATGTCTCTCTCTCTCTCTCTCTCTCTCTATATATATATATATATATATATATATATATATAGATATAGATATAGATATATAGATATTTAATGGCAGCAGGCCAACTGATCTGCCACTTAACATAATGATGCACTAAACCCAACACAACGGTTCGGTTCACACACAGGATTATCGCTGTAGTAGATGCACAGATGACATTTTTCCAGGCTGATTCCAGTTACTAATTTTTAAAAGATCTGACGTGCTGATTTTAATTTTGCCCGATTCCGATTTTATTTATTTCTAAGAACTATAATTGACAGCATACACAAACTATTTATTGAAAAAATCTATTTTTATTAGGATCCCCATCAGGACCAGTATAAATGTTAGCTATTGTCAATGGGGCCCATTCAATTGTATGGTCATAATGAAACATTGATTATAAAATTACATTAGCATTTTCACTGGAAGGAGCTGAAAATAAATTGCACACCATTTTAATTCTGCTTAATTCTCCAATTTATTTTTGTTTAATCACAAACTGCAGTAATCTGCTCACCTTGCTTTTCCCCTCAGACACCGAAGCAAACACCTACACCTGTCTGTCTGTTACACTCTCTCTCTGTCTGCTATGACGTTATTTTTCAGCAGTTTTTAAAAAAGCTCTCATTTGGTATCTTTTCACAGCAGCAGATGAGCCGAGTTCGGAGGAGGCTTGTTAATTACAGATAGAGACCACCGTGTTATGAATGACATCGTCACCAACAGCTGTGTTCACTGTTGCTCTACCCGGTCCCTGCTTTACAACATCCACAGTGGCTCTTTCTGTGTGTTTCTCTGATGTAGTGAGCATTGCGTCTTCTTCACTCGCGTGAATAACTTCCACACACACCTAAGATGTGTTTCAACTGGCTGTCTACATGAAGTTACTGTCTGTGCACACACGAAACACGGCGCTGTGCAGCCTGTTTGTAATGTTCAATGTGACCAGTAGAAAATTGGGTAAGTGAAAATAAACGGCCTATTTCAGTCCCCAACTGATAAATCTCCGCATCTCTAGCTTTAGAAGATGATTTACAGTCCAATAAGCTATTAAACAAGCTACCAAATAAGCTAGGTAATGTTTTTATTACCTTATGTGTATATTGTGTAGGGCGCCCCCCCCCTCTCTCCCTCACCCCCAACCGGTTGAGGCAGATGGCCCACAGGAAAGGAAAAACTTCTTTTTAAGAGGCAGAAACCTTGAGCAGAAGCCTAGTGCTGCTCTTGGTGGGAATTGTTGGGCTTCTGTAAGTAACATCACAGAGTACAGTCTAGACCTGCTTTTTTATGAAAAGCGCTGTGAGATAACTGTTTTGATTTGGTGCTATATAAATAAAATTGAATTGAATTTTAATAACAGAGTGAAAACAGTTCTGCCAGCCTACCTAACATTTGTGCAGTTTCACAACTTCTGATGAATGTGAACTAGTTTCTGCCACCGGGCTCCTATGAGAGAGAAAGCAGGCCATACCAAGGCAAGGGAGGGGTCAAAATGTTTCTAAAGATACAACGCACTTGCCTTGTTTGCGTTTCTATTGTTACTGTTAGTATTTACTGTTAGTAATTATTCAAAGTATATATCATTATATTAATTGATGGTTACAAACTTTCATCAGCTTGGTCCAGAGATGGTCTGTGGCAAGTTTGTTTTTGATATGCGCCTTCGTAGATGGGAGTTCCTAGCCCAAATACCATAACATTGCTTATAGTGCCTGCTAGAGGAGGAGCACCTGAGGTACTAGCAGTGTTTTGGACCTACCCTTTGAGTTTCATGTCTGTAGCACGTATTGTCTAGGCTGCAGTATCGGAATTAGCGGCGGAAGAATAATAATAAAAATCTGAGCGAATACAATAGGGTTCCCAGTTCCACTAGTACTTGGAACCACGATGCCTTGCATTCGCGGGGTTCCCAGCCCCACTAGGGCTTGGACCCCTAAAAAAATAAAATAAATAATTATAATAGTTGTAGGTGCGGGATATAGCATTTAAACATGCTATGACACCAGCTACCTACAAGGGCTATAGTACTGATCTTAGTAAGGCTGAAGTGCACCTGGCTAAGTAAGGTTTTAGAAGAACCCTACAATGTAACCTCAAGTAGAGACATCAACATTAAGATAAGGTCTATCTTGTAGAAATGTTACAAAATCTCCCCAGCATCTATCAGAAGGTATGTTTGACGACAACTTTTTTAGCCACAGGGGTATCCCTGGGAGGTCCTCATTTATCTGGCAAAGATATAGATTATTTTCTGGCAAAGATATAGATTAAACTCTGTGTATGAGGTTGAAATGAAGTAATTTGTGTCGAGTGTTAGAGCAGAATGATTGGGAGCTGCTACAAATCAGGTTCCAGTCAGTGAAATCAGGTTCACGTCAGCGTCTTCAAAAGCCTCGCCGAAGTACTGTTACCATCTGACTCTTGCACTAAGAACTGTATACTTCATAAGGGAATGAACCTCTTGTAGGCAGAAGACAGAAAACCTTTAGAATGGCGTTTTTCTTGAATTATTTTGTCTACCTGAAATTCTTCCAGAGGGACAAGTTTCCCTCACTGTTGCACTCTTTCATAGTCCCTGAATTGCAAGAATTTACAAAAGTTATTCAAAGGAAGCCCATAGGAGGATTTCAGTTGCTCAAAGGACTTCAGATGATCTAGCTAATAGGTGTCCAAATGTACACATACGCCTGTTAAACCAGTCCTTTGTAATGACATTTCTCATTGTCCCAGGTAGAGCAGGATTAAAGTGGAATGGGGTGTATTTACATATTTTCCCAGCACTTTGTTATAGTATCATGCCATAATTCATATAGGTTGTATATTTTATGATTGGATCTTACAGATTATGGTAAGAGGGAATAAATGGAATACTTAATATTGTGTCAGTTATGTGGGATTGTTCAATGTGTTTCCATGCTGGAGGGTTTGCTAGGTTTTGGATCCAAGTAGTTTCCTAGGTTTTGGGCGGCCATATAATACAACTTAAAATCATGTAAGTTTAAGCCCTACCTGTTTAGTGGGACGACTAAGAGTTTTAAGTTTGACTCTTGGAGCTTTACCATACCACAGAAATCTAGCCATTTTTATACCCCGCCCCTGCAGTCACCTGCAGCTCTCATTAGACCATGAAGTCGGCGAAAGTCAGCCGCTGCCAACAGTTACAACAACTTCCTTTTTCATGGCTAATCATTGATTTTGGACGCCACGGGCACACTGTTCTACGAAAACTCACAGTTTGTACAATTCAAAAATTTTTGCCTGCTTAAAGGCAACAGGTGAGGCAAGAGAGGGGGGACTCAAAGTGTTTCTAAACTTACAACGTACTTTTTTCCCCCTGTTTGTGTTTGTATTGCTACTTTCACTGTTACCATTTATACAACTATCCCAGGTATATATCATTATGTTATTTGATGGTTTTTAGGGGGGGGGGCCCTCAGATAGCGACATGACCGTCCCCCCTGTGATTTCCGCCTATGCTGGGGCCTGTCAAAAAGTGGGAGGACACTTTTGGTCCCTCAAGGTTTCTATGTTTTAAGAAAACTTAATTTAAGAGTAATGTCAAAGAAAGTCTACTTGTGTGCGTTTATTCATATATCTTTCCATAATAAACACTTTTCTCAAGGCCATACATTGTTATTGACTCTAGTCAAAACAAGGGCAAAACAATTCTAGAAATAATAATAGCGGATGAATGAACGTCTAACTAAAAAGTTACGAGAGAATAGTGATTGCCAAACGATTCATTAATTGTCCTAAGACTCGGGAAGATGGACTGTCTAACATAGGATAATATTCTGTATAATTTAACCGTTTTCACATTTGCACTCTTGGTGCATAGAGTTTGTTTGAGACTGTAGAAGGGGACTGAGATTAGATGCGTCTCTCCAAATCACAGTGCTGTAGCATTTTATTTCAGTCATATCAGTTTCACACCAGGATGGGAAGGGAGAAAAAAAGAACCCCCTTTGATTTGGGTCTGTGTCTTTGTGTGTGTAGAAATGGTTGTATTGATACGTACATAAACTTATAGAACATACAAACAGACATAAAATATTATATAAACAACTAATCGGCTAATATCTTGAACAACTACTAGTCAACTGGGAAAATCTTTAGTCGGGGCAACCGGTGGTTCAATCACTGATAATAACATTGTACTCACCAAGCTGATACCTGTAATGGGAACATAGATATATTAATATCTGGGGGCGGCTGTGGCTCAGGAGTAGAGCGGGTTGGCGGTTAATCGGAAGGTCGGCGGTTCAATCCCCGGCTCCCCCCAGGCTGCATGTCGAAGTGTCCTTGGGCAAGACACTGAACCCCGAATTGTATGAATGTGTGTGAATGTTAGTTTCCCTTCACTCTCTCTGTTGTGCCTTCACTTCAGAGCAGCTTCTTTCACCAAGCTGTGATACATCTATATTCACCCTTAGCACTGCACCATGTAAAATAGTTTTATTTTTATGACTTGTTATTTATCAACCCATTTAATGTATTAAATTTTTGTACATGATAGATTTTTGTGAGTAGCATAAAGGGAACTACAACTTGTTGCCCTGTGTTGTAAAATGAAATCCTTGTACTTTGTTATGTCTGGTTTATGGTTCATTACCCAAGAGACAGAGCGAGCACGTTGAATTATGCATAGTAATGCCAGTTCCTCTTTATCTTGTGCATTCAGCCAGGTGCCCATGTTTGTGCAGATCCAGCAGAAGTGGAGGCGGATGTATGCCGGAGAGTGTCATGGACCAGGTGTACGCACTGACTTTGAGATGGTCCACCTCCGCAAGGTGCCAAGCCAATACAACCACCTGTCTGGCCTGCTTGACATCTTTAAATCTAAGATAGTAAGTGCTAATGGCCAAGACACATAAAACATTTTTTACTTAAATAAATTACTCTACTATATCACCAAGCCCTAACTTGGTCAAATGCTCATTTAGCCCTTCTCCCCTTATCATGTTTTTACATTATTAAAACCACATTAAAATCCTATTTGTACAGTTGGTTGTTGTTTAGGTCCTCCCAGGATTTTTTGTTTTCAAACACGGCAGTTAGGGAGTCAACTTGTTGTTAAACTTGCCTATTTTTTTAATGTCACTGTCACAGGATTAATTCGTTTGATTTGCTGGCAAACCACAAAATTGAGCTATTTCTCAAAAAATATTTGGCAAACTATGTGGTTAATCAACATTGTAAGGAAATGACTCAGAAAAATATGAAATGTCATAGAAATGTCAAAATACGCTGCAGGGGGGCTTTAACCCATCCCTCAAGGGAGCAGTGGGCAGCCACTGTGCAGCGCCTGGGGACCAACACACCGAAAGGCCGGGGCAACCGGGGTTTCTTGCTGTGAGGCCACAGTGCTATCCACTGGGCCACAGTGCTATCCACTGGACCACTGTGCCACCCATAAAAGGGAAAGGGGAAGGGAAAATCTGTTTCTTATCCAAAGTTCTCCTCCTGTGGAGGTCAGTCAGAACTGAACAGAATAGTTCATCAACTGCACCAGATTTGCCAGTTCTTACTGTGAAATGTTATCCCATTCTTCCACCAAGGCACATGCAAGTTCCCGGACACAGGCACATTCATGCAGATGAGCAGGGACCCTGAGCATCTTTAGCATCTTTCTTTTGGTGTATTTCAGAGTCAGTAGAGAAGTCTCTTCAGTGTTCCAAGCTTTTATAATTGTGACCTTAATTGGCTACCGTCTGTACGCTGTTAATGTCTGAACGACTGTTCCAAAGGTGCATGTTCATTGAACAAAATATGAAATTTCTGTGGTATGTGTATCATGTCCAAAAATCCTCTTGTAGCCAGTCAGCCATTTTAAATTTAATAGCAAATTACACACTTCGTACTTTAACAATTTTGATAATAATTTTGATTTGTTATCTGTTAACTGTTGTTATATAAAATGGATCAGACTAAATATACTTAATAATAAAACCACATTCTTCATTTATCAGTTTCCTATGTTAATTGGTCATAGTCTAAACGTTACAAGATATGATAATTGACAGCTGTAAATGAAAATATTAAGATATTATTGGTTATCATTTTGCAAATGTGTTAGTAAAAAATAAAATGCTGATGTTTTATACTGGTTTTATGTGGATAAGAGATGAATGTGACATTCACTGAGAAGCTACTCTGTCGTAAAAAACAAGGAATAATCTGCAAACTAATTAGTTTTGAAGGCCCATAGGAGGTGTCATTTACTGTGACCTCTGAGGAGGTTTTGGGTATTGAACGGGAATTGTGTGCCTTATTACACTGTATGGATCACCTATTACTACTATATGCAGGTCATTCTTTGTTTCTGTGCTTACCTGTGAGTTTGGATTTGCACACAGTCTTCTATGTTTAAACTAGACTTATATTAGAGCAGCAAACAAGGCCCTCTTCAAAAACTAAAGGCTCTGGTGCTGGGTGTAAGGCTCCTTTTATTTATTTTAAAGGCAGGGTAGGCAATGTCTTTCTAAAACACTTTGTGTCATATTTGTTGAAACTGTCCTTATATACCAATACATATTAAAAAAGTTAGGTGCTGTGAAAAAGAGAGTATAAAAATCAAGTGTCTGTAGTCCTCAAAAAGCTGCAATAAACAAAGACACTCGTTCCATTCGGACCGAATGGCAATGATTGGCTGGGTGACTGTCACTCTACCTCGCTACCATGGCTACCAGCCCTGCTGCTACAGGATCCGCCTACATGCACGTGCCCTCTCAGACCTGCAAGCTAGCCAGGTCAGACCAGAGCCGATATTTGCGTGGCTTTTCAGTGATGGTGACAACTTTTTTTTTTTTTTTTTGATGGTCACAACTGAGGGACCGCAAGGGGATATAAAGTGACGTGAACATGGTTGCTTTATTTCTGCTAGACAGGTAATCTGGCTTTTTTCATTTTGATGGTAATTTGTTGGCTAGCCAACGTAGCTACCCACATAGCATACAGCTAACGGTAGCTATGACAGCGAACCCTGCAGCCAACAGTAGCAGTGAAGGTGTTCGCTGGTGTAGCAAGCCAGAGAAGTATATGTTCACTGGTTTATTTATTAATGTTTGGTTTGTTGTTATCTGGTCAGCAATGTAGTTGTGAGCAAGTGTTGTTTGACTGTATGTTACTCTGCTATGTTTTTGAACAAGACATTTATTATTGCCAGGTACGAAGTGTGTTCAAAAAGTCCATGGAGAAGGACTTAAGTTATATTGCGTTAGAGTGCTATCTTCCAGTGTTCTGCTAATGAGGAGATGCTTAGAAGCAGAACCAGGAGACCTGATGAGCCCCGTCAACATGGTGTTCAGCTGTGCCTTCCCCAAGTGTATTGCCAGATATAGAAAAGTGGACAAAGTGGTTGGTTTTGAAATACAGTAATCATGTCAGAGAGGTGATTGTGATACTAAATCATCTCAGCGATACGATGCTACGTGCAAAGTCTGAACTGTCTTCATAATCAGCCAAGACACCGCTGGACACACCTTGTCTTTCTTCCTGTATATACTTTATTTTTAATAAATAATTATGTTTGTTATATAGGTTATAGTATTAGTAGTAGAATAGTAAAAAATAAACAGTTGTTATACCACATTTGGTGGTCACAAGACATTTGTTTATGCTGAAATTGTAAAGAAAATGAATGTATTATTTTTCCTTTATTATTTAAAAAAAGAAAATATCAAGAAAAGGAAAAAAATATACTTTGTATTTTCTTTACCCTCCTGGCATAAAAAAACCCTACACACTATGGATAAAATTATTTGTATAGCTGTCAGTTAATGAAATTACATCTTACACCCTACTAGAGTCAACATACATAACACAGGTGAGCCAATGGCTGAACCAGAGCTGTAGTTAGTGGTGGTGTAATCAGTAAACAATAATACAATAGTAAAAACAATAGTGATGGAATACATTTATATAGTACTTTATTTTTGACACCCAAAGTGCTTAGGGGGGAACTTGACTCAACCACCAAATAAACTACAGACTACAAACTACACTGGGAGATAATATACTAATATATATCATCATAATTATATATACACACCTGTTTATATGCTGTTGTTTGAGCTTGAAGCTCGATGCGGATCCTTTCGTCATGTGCTCCTTGGCTTGCACTTCGTCTTCCCTGTCCAGCCTCTATTTCCTCAGATCCTGGTTGCCCACTTCTGCTTTGCCCTGGGTCTCTGCTTGGTACATATATTTACAGTGATGTTAATGATAATAATAGTAATGTTAATTATAATAATAACAATTAAAGCTGCAAGCAGCAATGAGTGCACCTGAACACCTCCCGCACCCGTACGTACTGCTGTTGCATGGTACGACAAGTCGGGGTGTGCTGTAACCATGTATCTGTTGTGTGCATTCTGTCAAGGGAGTTAAGCACAGCCTAAAAATAATAGGTGGCGATGTCAGTGTCTTGGAAATTGGCATGTAGATGTCTACAGGGCAGGACTTGAAGTTAACACTGCACGTATCCCACAGGTGGTGTGTGGAAAATATCTGAAAATGTGTGGTTGATGTGTCAGTTACTACTTCAATTCAAAGTGGCTAACTATGAGTGGGTGTAAAGATACAGCTCTTAAAAAACAGCTTCCTATTCCATGGCGATTACTCACCAAGGCTACAGCATTTATAAGAAACTTAAATGTTTCACAATGTAACATCATTAGAGTATTATGGCTTTCCTGCAGAACTTTGAGATAGATGTGGTTAGTCTGTTATGTGAAGCATATATTCCTTACTGTGATATTTTTATCCCTAGGGTGCTAAGTGAGGTAAAAAAATGAAGGTACCAAAACAGAAAAAGTTTTAAACATGTCTTTTCCAAATGCCAGTAGTTGGCGCTATCACTAGGACTGGATATTGACATCAAAGTCTCCTAGAGGTTGACATGTGATTGTGCGACAGATCTGACCAATTGTAGTCCATTTACATGCTATTTCCTTTTCATGGCAAATCATCAAAATTGAACAGCACGCCATGGTCACACCGTTTTGATCAATCAAAACAAGCTTAGCTATTTAACAAGGAAAGGCCGTTAAGGTCGCACTGCCCACATTGGAAGTCGATCGGGTTAAAGCTGTAGGAGGAATTTGTTAAAGTATGGGACCTATAAATCCGACATTCAATGCAACATGGCTGACATCCTGTTGGGTTAACTATATGGCTCCAAGAGACTTTTCTGTAAGTCCAGACATTATACACGGACCTAAAAAATTTGGTAGCTCTAGGTGAAACACACAGTAGGGGCTGCTCATTTGAAATCTTCTAGGGGGCGCTATAAAGCTGATTTTCCAAACACGTGCCCTAGACAGTATCAGACTACACAACACACCCATTCTGATGTCTGTGCAAAGTGAATGCTTGAAAGTTTCAAGCATCCTAAGCCTCTCAAAATACAGCTTCCTGTTTCATGTCGAATATGCATTATATACGAATAGACAATAAGTCATAAATTTGACAACCTTAAATCATCTAGGTCTTAAGGCTTTTTTGACACAATTTTGACCCAGATTGGATCATCTTACTTGGATGAGTACCGCAACAAATAAAACATGTAACATCCTGTTGCCAGTAGGTGGCGCTTTCACTACGATAGGATATTGGCATGTAAATGTCTTCGTAGCCGTTTCTTATCAAACGTGAAGTTTGAGGAAAAGATAAGGGAAGAAGTCAAGTTAGTAACATGCATTAATGGGATGAGGTTGCATACAGAAGGAGAGAGGGCAAGGCAAGTTTATTTGTATAGCACATTTCAACAACAAGGCAATTCAAAGTGCTTTACATAAAACATAAAAGCAACAGGGAAAAACAATAAAAACTTTAAAAGCAACATAAAATATAATGTTACAATCAAGGTTAAAAGAGTTAAATGGAAAATAAAAACAGGCTGAGGGGTTGAGCAAATAACTGAGTCACAATCAT
>JAPMOB010223007.1:0-10620 GCA_029875015.1 Lepomis gibbosus | reverse complement strand
TGTTTTAAAAGCAGCTCACTTTTAGTAAGACAGAATTTTGTCACTAGTTGCTATAAGGTACATTTAGGACACTAAACTGATAGCCTCACAACAAGCTGCTAATCTAACTGGGAACCAATGATTTGTTTAAGGAAAAGCTGTTGATATTATGACTGTGTTATCATTTTTGAACTTTCTTTCACCCTGTCGCATGTACTTCTGCATCAGCTTGTGTTTGTTGCCCATAATGCCGTTTGACAACCTGCAGAGTTGAGGCATGAACAGGCATGCAGTCAGCTGTGGGTTTAAGTGGAGACAGTGATAATAAAAATCCCAGAAGCAGCAAGAAGCAGGACAAACATGGTCCAAAAATGCTAAATTTACCACAGAATAGCTATTAGTGTGTGAAGAGGATAAAGCAACATTATATAAGATTTGGTGTTTCATACAATTTGGCATCCCTGCTGTTTCAGAGTATAATTCACCGCCGTCGTGAATAAGGGCAGCTGTACATGTGCACTTGTTATGATTACATTAGTTGTTTTCACAAACTAGTAAGTCGACAACTTCGCCAACACCGCCAAATATCAAGCAAGTGTGGCAACACAAGACATAGGAAGCCAGCTAATATTTCTTACTGCTGCAACAGAAAGAATGCCAGCTCGGTCTTGAAGCATTTTATTTCACAAAGCTCTCGCCAACGTCTGACAGCTTCTTGCACTCTCTTTTTTTTCTTCTTCACCGGTCAACGTCCTCTTTGGTCTCTTTACCTCAGTCACTAGCTAACTTTGTGTCCATAGAGGACCTCCACCAGCTCTTCAGCGCAGTAGACGGCTCCGCCCACTGGACACGTACTGTATGCACTCAGCATACTCTCAGCTCCGCCATCCAACACAACACCAAGCGGCCGTTCTGTCGCTGAGCTAGAGCTGGAGGTTGTTCAGTTTGTCTCGCAGGAAGAGCCTTTACAGTTTTCCCTCTGATGTCCTCTGACTGCTCTGCCTCAACTCTATGATTTATGAAGTTTCCTGATGGACAGATAGTTTTACTTGCTGCTAACACTAGACAGGAGCTAAAATGGAGTGTTGAGACCAGAGCTTGAAGCAGGCCAGTACNNNNAACATACTACAGTAAACTTTCAAATGTTGAAGTCATTGTTCTGCATGAATGGTTATGAATATTGACAAGTTAGCACTTAGCATTAACAAATCAGAGACTAACCACCCTGTAGAGCCTTTTTCACTAACAAGCATTTAATGAAGGAAAACAAGCAACAAACAATAATAATTTATAGGTTGTGGATAGTGCATCTACAGAGGAGAGATTTAGCCAGATCCGGGATGCCAGTGAGCGAATATGTGCTGAACAGGAAGGAGGAAGGGAAGAGAGCACGCTTCCTGAGAGATCCGCAGACGGCATGGTGGAGAAAGTGAGATACTGAAATAGAAACGACAGACGCGTGAACATCACGTCACCTGTTACTAACTGTGAACTGTGATATTCATAGCAAAATACATATAGCTGTACATGCAGTCTGCATCTGCATAAGAAGATGCAAGGCTGTGTCTGATGAAATATTGTGACATTTATCACAAATCATGTGCAAATGTTGCTATCTGTATAAAGCTACTAGTCTTTTGCTCTTGTTTTTTTCAAGTATTTCAAAAATATTTAAATTATCAGTGTATATTGTGCATCCCCTTGACGCCGATTGTTGCAAATTCGCATCACACCTCTTCCTTTCAGACTGCAGGCCAAGATGGCGCATGAATTCCTGCAATGCCTGTTGGTGCATATTGGATAACATACCTAGGAACCTTTTGCAGGCCCTGGTTTCTGGTTTATGCCTGTTGTCGCTAATTTGCATCATCCCTACATCATACCTGAATTGATATCTTTTCTATGTTCTATAGACAAGTTAACATTAACATATTTTTTATTGAAAAAAAAAAAACAGGCGTCAAGGGATATTTTAGGTCTGTATGATTTTTAAAAAATGATTTATACAGAATACAAATACAGAAATAATTTCAGTTATAAAGATTTACAGGCCTCTGAACTTCATACAGAAAAGCATTTGTAAACATCTAAATGTATATTTTGTCATTTCTACCAACAAGCTACAGAATGTCATTCGAAATTAATGGGTCTTTTTATTACTGAAGCATAAACTACATCACTTTGCTGTTGAAATATCATCCTTACATGAAATATGATAAAGATCCACTAGAGCCGCGACAAATTTGCAGCAATAATTTCCCCTGATATGCTTGTGTCTATGATCTCAACATAAATGTCTTTTTCCTCCTTTCAAGCATGTTTTGATGACACTCAGATGTTTTTATGTCACATTTAGACTGATTTTTCTTCAGTTAGCTGTCACCTGTGAGAAGACAGGTCCTACAGCATTTACTTCAATTTTACAAATGAATTGTGAATGCATGCTGCAGGGAGAGAGAAGACCAACCACAGCGCTGCTATCTCTGATCTCATTACAGAGACCACTATCCCAGCGTGTGATAACTTAATGACCGTGCACCATCCCAGACACATCAAAAACACTACTTTTAACCACAGAAAACTTCTTTGAACCAGCATGGCACAGGACGGTACAATAGTCCTTATGAGGACAAAGAGATGAGTCCCACAGCAATTACACTCTGCTTCACTCACTTTCGTTTGCTCTTTTGTTTGGCTCTTTTTGTCCTGGTCTTTGTTTTTGTCCTTCTCGCTCTAATATTACTCTACTTTTTCTTTTTGCTCTTCATCACAGCCCACACCTTTCTTTCTGTTGCCCCCGTCCACCTTGTTTCTCTTTGTCCTCCGTTAACTCTGCCATGTTTAGTTTGCAGAGGGACATCCTTATTAATTACAACAAAATATGTTATGTGCTGCAAGTGGTCCACCGTCGGTTTTCTAGGCCTACATAATTGCTCAGCCTTATCGAGAATTGATCAGTGGGTCGTCAGTGTTTCAGAATTTCCGCTCGAGGAAACGAAATCTTAAGCTCCACACACTCGCTCATGGGGATTCTGCACCTGCAGCTCAAGGGCGTCAGTTTCCCTTTGGACAAAGCTTTTTTTTCTGACGCAACACATCAGCTCTAAAAAGCCTTTTTCAAAATACAGAACACAGTTGATTTGATTGAGCAGGGCTGATTTGAGTCCCTACCACACTAACTGTTAATTAGATTTCTTCCAATCCGGCCCTGTTAACTAACTGTGTTACTGCGGCTGCACACATCTTTGCCATGAAATTACCCAGTCACTCAGCATGATCTGTCCACTCACACCATGCACCACTGACTACATTTCATGTTACTGTGTTACTGATATTGATAATGACTTCCTGTATGTACACACAGAAATAGGCTCTGCCTCTGTAAGGAAACATGATGAATGATGTAGAACGAAGGCTGGCATTGAAAGTAAATCGTGCGCAATCCGAGACAAGTGTGGGCTGGCACAGATTACTCCTGGATCAGAACAGACGTAAAGTACAAAGCTCTATTTAACCAACCAACCTAGGAGACATTCTACTGTCTCTTAAATAAAAGACTTATATTATATTTTTGAATACTAGCAAATGTAAAAAAAAGCTTTTTTTTAAACTTTTATCTCTCTCTCAAATCCAACATTTCATTTTTGATTAATATGGGCTCGGGTACCTGTTAAAGCCATAGTATACCGTCCACATAATTTACATACTCCAGTCACTGCTCTGTAAGCAGTTGCTTGCTCTGTCCTTTAATGTGTCACTCCTCTGTAATAAATAGTAAATGAACTGTACTGATATAGCACCTTTATTGTCTTCCGACCACTCAAAATGCTTTACACTATATGTCACCTTCACCCATTCACACACATTCATACGCTGACAGCAGCGGCTGCCATGTCAGGCACCAACTGCTCATCAGCAAGGAACTAATCTTTCACAGACATTCATACACGGATGGCACAGCCCTCAGCATCTTGCCCAAGGACACTTCACGTTTCACCGTTTGATACGGAATCCCATAATACAAATGAGTCACATACAGAAATGATTGTTCACATTACAAACTGCACACACTGTAATCTTAAATAAATGTAAAGACACTTTAATTATCTATCGACTACTTTATGGAAGAGCAAAACAACTGCATAGGGCTTTGCCTAATGAAGTGCATACTGTGAGAGGATTCTATACAAAGTTGAGAGTGGTTCCCTGACATTTCACCAGAACATGTTAGCTCAGCGTACAGCCAGTGGGTAGTAAGCTCAAGCCAAAGAAACAGCAAAGCAAAGCAGCTTCGACTGTAACAACGCCACAGAAGCCATCTTGCTTCTCTTTTTTTTTTGTAAAAGATAACAGCTTCTTCAAATTTTTATCAAAATCACAACCAATTGTCAGAGTCTTGTTTTTGCAATCACGATTCTCCATTGTTGTGTGCTTAATGCGTAGAGATTCTCTAATCTCACACTTTAAATGCATTTCCCCTCTGTGTGTCTGTATGTGTGAGCGGAGAAAAGAGAGGAGAGGAGAGAGGAGAGGAGAGGAAGAAGAGTGAGGTCAGAGGTTACATGTATATGTGTATGTAGAAGAGAAGGAATGTACACTAAGTGACAATGCAGGCCGCTGCCAAGACAATGACATTAACACCCAGACCTTATCAAGGACGCTGTCAGCATCTCTCTCTCTCTTTCTCTTTCTGTCTTTCACACACTCGCGCACACACACACACACACACACACACACACACACACAAAAGAACATGCACACAGCCAGAGAGGGGATAGGCTGAGAGACAGGGAGAGAAAGACAGAGAGGAGGAGGAAGGCATTATCTTGATGAAACAGTGCTTGATACAGTAGCCCGAGCCAACCTGACCCCAGCTCAGCTTTCTTTTAATGGAGAGTACACAGTCAAGGTCCAGCCTGAACTCATCTTGTTTAACACTGCATACAACTACATCACTGTGAGAGTGTGTGTGTGTGCGTGTGTTTGTGACAGTGTGCCTGATCTAATATTCTGCAACCTCCTAACACATCAACAACCATTACTACACACCGTTTGACCCCTGACTGGCAGCCAATCAAAATCTCCCCATCGTGCTGACCAGCGAGAGCACACATCAGTGAACCAGGGAGTGTGGTGCAACACAACCTCACCATTATCCCGCCATCACAAGGTCTACAAATGACATGGCTGATTCAGGGAGTTAGTTGCAAATATGGTATTGCTACTATCTGCAGGATATCTAGTGGCCCTTACCGAGTCTGACAAATCTCAAAAAGGTCTTCGCTCATTTATACTTTCTGAACTGCATTAGGTATGTTTAGCCAGAGGAAGACTGGTTCTGACAGCTTGGGTTTGCTACTTTGGTTTTTTAAAATTGGCCTTAAATTCATTTCTAGGTGGCATTTAAAAGGTCCTGTCTCTTAAATTTAGCATTCTACAAACCTGCAAATGCCCTGAGTCGAGACCTGAATAATTTGTAGACCTTGATCTCACGATTGCTCTTAGCCCCTTTTTTTTTCAGGCTGTTTCTTCTTTCTGTGGCATTGTATAGTTTGCATTCAGATCATACATACCTCCTTGTCTACATATTTTCTTGCCCGGTTTCCTGGCACATTCCTTGGATATTCTTTTGACTGTAAAATGAATAAAAGACTAAAGAATAACATGGAGCCCCTGGATGCGCAACGCACAGGAGCTGGCATGCACACACACGCACAAAGCTGATTGGCTGAAAAAGACTTAAGAGAGGTGGGGAAGGGAGACATAAAGACAGAGGGAAAGAATGAATCACACCAGCTCAATCAGCGCAGTATTCAGTCTATCAGTCGGCCAGCCAGTCATTCAGTCAGTCGGCCAAATCAATCAGTGATGATCTTGACAACGACTGTCTTGTTTAATGAACTGTAGCCATTGTGGCAGAGCACAATAGCCTATGATGAGCTATAGACATGAGGGACAGGAGGGGAGGGAGTCTGCAGAGGAGGGAAAATAAGGGGATCAGGAGAAAGAGGAGCAGGGGATAAGAGGAGAAGGAGTCAGAGGATCATCGAGGGGGTGGAAGACGGGGCTAGGTTAGAAAGGATGCAACACTGAAGGAAGAAGATTGAGGCATTTATGGAGTGGAGTGAAAAGAAGATAAATTGGCCTCAATGGATGCCACACGCACACACACACACACACCGTTCTCTCTTTCACAAAACCACTCTCACACACTCATTGCTATAAACAGCGTCATGCACATTAAACATGCACAAGGTCATGCTTTCCCTCTACTGACAGACAGACAGGGACAGAGACAGAAATGCACTCTCACGTATATAAAACACACCCCGACAACGTACTCTTCTCTTTACCAGAAGGTCTTGGGTTCAATACCCTCTGCCCCTCCCCCTTCTGTCCCCACAATGATCCTGCCCTGAGCCCGCAGGCTAACTCACCATCCTCAGTGGGGACATAGATGTTAAGATAGAGGCAGTCCTCGCTCTGGTCCTGGACGTATGTGGACACCACGTCAATGCTGTTGGTGAACCACACTGGCAGCATCACATCCGGCAGGCGGCCCTCCACGATGCTCTGAGGGCACACCGGGGCAAAGTGCGTGGCATTGCGGATCTCCGGCCACGACACCGGCGGCTCAGGCGGCTGAAAGCGGCGCTCGCCAGTGGGTGGAGCAGCATACGGGACGCCCAGAAACTGCACGACAGGACCCAGGATCTCATTGTTGAGCTCTTTCTTAACACCGCGCAGCTTGCCGTAAACGGTGGTGACCACGGGGTCGTTCTCGTCGAGTTTCTGAGCCGACACGGCAGCCGGAGTTGCCTGCAGCAGCAGCAGTCCCAGCCATATTAGAGAGGACACCCACCAGCTGGCACTAAAGGAAACTTCAAGCCCTACATATCCCATCATCCTGCTCCCACTCTTGGCAGTCTGAAGTAGCCGACACCCAGTCTTCGAATGGTCCCTCCACTGGGACATGGCTGCTACTCCTTGTTTTCAACTTGTGTGAGTACTCTCTTGTCCTTTCAGAGTAAAAAAAAACTCCTTATTTTCTATCTCTCTCTCACTTTCGCCATGCAGATGCAACCACAAACACACAATCACACAAAAACCAAATTCACTCACAGGCGTTAGCGAGTGGGTAACTCCGGAGCAGATGAGGGCTGTGATTGCTAATGATCCCTTTTAAAATCCAGGCAGCGCAAACCATCCGGTGGAAATATAATAGCCATCAGTTTCCTCCAGCTTGGTAAAGGGAAATCTGAGAAATATTCCTCACAAGATGGAAAATATTCCTCACAAAGGCCCTGTCAACAACCACTGCAATGAAGAAGAAAAGAGTAAAGATGGCATCTTTAAGCTCCACTTATCATGAGGTAAACAAGCCAGTCAGTGATGAGGACTTCCATAATTTTGAGGTGAGCAGACGGCCATGTACATCAGCCCAAGAAGGAGAAGCGGTGCAGTGCTTGTAGTGGTTATATTAGGAGTAGTGTGGTCCAGTCCAAAGTCTGTCCCCTGCAACATAGAAACAAAGCAACAGTCAGAATACACGCAAAGAGGAGTAATGATATTCTCAATTCAATTTCCTTTTTTGGTCCTTGCTTCTGCAAAATATGTAAAGATCAACAATTAGCAGAAGGGCCGGCTGATTTGTGTTGTACCCGTATGCACACACATCAATCAGTCAAAGGGGAACATAACATCTATTTCTAGCACATGACAGTAGGTAATATTACTCTGCAACTTAACATGCAAGGTGTCCATCAGTATGCATGTGACAAATGTTCCGTGGTTATGGTGGAGTGTGACAGGTTTGTCCTACAGTTTAGTTTTATACCCTCCCCTAAATGCAGAAAGCCCCCCAGAGCTGTCAGTGTGACACTCTGAGGAGAGAACAGTACAGCGTACAGCAAGAGTTTACAGTCTTCAGAGTAAGAGTGGATATTGTGGGGGGGGGGGGTTAAATGCCAATGCTCAATGTAGGAAGTGATGTGTCCTTTATGTAGCCAGGGAGAAAGTCAGTGTGTGGAGGTGAAGGTGGATGATTTAAGTTTGAGCACCGGCTGCATCTCGACACACACAGCAACGCGCATTGTTCCCTTTCCCAGTGTTGACGTGAGTCAATTTCCAAAAAAAGGAGTTATTAATCAAAGTCAAAGTCAAAGTGAACTTTGTTGTCATTCAGACTATAGAGCAAGGCGTGCATAACAGAACTAAGTTGCGTTCCTCAGTGTGCAAATATAGGCATAAATACACAACATGTAGACATGACAGACTGCACAGACATATAACAAAATACATCTAGACCTGAAAAACATTTCACAGTGGTTGGAGTTTCAGTAAAATTGACAGTAGTAATATTGATCAAGTGCTCCAATAATAAAACGTTGATTTACTGCACAAAGTAGCAGCATTTTTGACGTCGTGAGATTAAAGGAGTTGAATATATTTGTTCAGTCCAACAGGCATGTTTGTGTAGGCCTACTGTTAAAGGGAACTGAGTGGTCCGATGGCCTGTGGGAGAAAGCTCTTAATGAGTCTGGCAGTGTTGCACTCCATACTGCGGTGGCGTTTGCCAGAGGGCAGAAGGTTAAGGAGACCATGGGAGGGGTGAGTGGAGTCTCCCACTATTTTGGTGGCTCTGCTAAAGCAGCGGGTCCAGATCCTGTTTATATTCTTTTGATTTTCTCTGCCGTCCTCATCACTCTCTGAAGGGGCCTTCTGGTCGGAGGCGGTACAGCTGCCATACCAGACTGAGAAGGCTGCCAGTCAGAATGCGCCTCTATAGAGGGTTGCGAGGATAAGCATGCTCTTCTCATCCATCGCAGGAAGTGAAGGCGCTGCTGCGCCCTCTTGGGAAGGAAGGTGGTATTAGTAGTCCATGGCATGTCGCCCTTCAGGTGCTCCCCCAGGAACACATTTGTTCCCCAGATCAGCGCATCCCAGCCACTGGGATGACTACAACTTGCCTGGAGAGATCCAAGGGTATCAAGTAATGCAACGCAAACGGAAGCGACACATGTTAAATGTAATTGTTGTTGCTGCTGCTGGTGGAACGAAAACGAACAATATAAAATAAACAGTTTGTGAGAGAATACAAGGAAAACGATTATTTTGGTTTAATTGTTGTTTTGTCTAATGGTGTTTGTCACCATTTGTGCAAGGCAGCCAACTGTGCAATTAATACAAATATTAATTATGTGAAACAAGAATAAACTATGTCTTAAAAATTACAAATTATGTACAGGGAACAAAATGCACAATAGCAATGAAAGATTAATGAACAGAATAAAATATACAGCGAAAAAAACATCTTAGATAAGAAACTGAAATAATTCTTTAAAAATAATTTCTTGGTTCGAAGAACCAGACAGATAATGACCGTGGGAAATCTATATGCTAGTGTGTGTGTGTGTGTGTGTGTGTGTGTGTGTGTGATGTACAACATGAAGGCTTGTCATCCCAAGTGTGTGTTTTTGTATTTTTTCACTCTGCTTAGTGTTCCACCTGGATGAACTCACCTTTATATTTCATACACTGAGGAAATCCCATTAAGCCACACACACACACACACATACATACCTACACACACACAGACATGATCAGTTGGTCAAAACAAAAATACACTATTTTCACACACAAACACCTCAACAAGCTGACACACCTTAAGGGAAATATGATGTGATTACGCACACACGCACACTCTTTGGGCTTAGCTCACATATATGTGAACGCCCTATTCTCGTCACTACTGGCAGGTAGGAATGAAACGACAAGACATATAGACATTTACAACATCGGCCGCAGGAGAATCATAATTGGAGGAAATGGATTTTTTTTAAAAGACAGGAAGAGATATAGATCAAACTGGAGTGCGTAATAAGCTTACACTTTCTGTGTCTGTGTGTGAGTGTTTGATCATGGATAATTTAGCATGCTCCAGAAGTAAACTGAAGGTAATTACAAAAACACGATAAGAAGAGGGGAAGGGTAGAAGCTGAAACTAAGATATGAGTTTATGTATGAGTCAAAACACACACACACACTACATTGTATTGCAATAGTGAGTATTTTGTAACAATGAACATTTTTGCAACTTGTCCTCTGATTAACAACATTTCCTCATTATGTTGATAGGAAGCAGCCAGCTGACATATTTGATGCTGCAAATGTCATTTCTAGGAGACAGGGTTATTGGTTAAAGGTTAAAATTTCAATAGGTAAAATAGGTTTTTAATTTCAGTATGTTTTATTATATTTTACCTTGAGTTGCACTGAGTGTCTGACACTTTCTTGCTGTATTTTATTAAAAAAATAAAGGTAGTTGTTTATTTAAAATAATATTACAAATTAAGCTACACACAAACACACACACAAACACTCCCCCCCTCTTTGTCTCTCTCTTACTCACTCACTCACTCACTCACACATACCTGTCCTGCACCACAAAGCGAGTTCAACAAACCCAGGATATGTTTTCGTTATCTGGCTTCACTAACCCTAACTATCGCGATCAGGATAAGTGGGACCACTAAGATGATTATCAACTTGGTAAATGAAGCCAGGGTTTCCCGATCCAGCCGGGAGCGCGTTCACATAAAAGAGGCGGTGTTAGCAGCAGATGACCAAACAGACATGAAC